>JAQQSB010001179.1:0-201256 GCA_029721515.1 Synanceia verrucosa
GATCATCTGAAACCAAATTTTTAATGATGTTTTTATCCAAGGGTTACATTCTTTCACATGTTTGTCTAATGAGCTGTCCCCTATTATAGCTTGTAGTGGAATGTCACTGGATATTTGGCATTCTATTTCTTTCCATTTTGCAATGTAAGATGAGTTACATATGTCTACCAGGGTTTTAATCTGCGCAGCTCTATAGTAGTTTCTGAAATTTGGGAGGGAGAGTCCACCTTTATCCTTTGGTAACTGAAGAGTCTTAAATCTTATTCGAGTTTTCCCTCCCTGCCAGATAAATCTTGAGACTACTTTGTCTAATTCTAGGAATTGTCTGACTGGGATTTCGATTGGTAAGTTCTGAAATAGATATAAAAGCCTGGGTAATATATTAATTTTGATGACCTCTACTCTCTGTGCTATGCTTAAATAGGGTAGCAGACTCCATCTAGATAAATTTGATTTAATTTTTGTGATTAAAGGATCATAGTTCAAAGACAAAATGTTTTCAGTGTTTTTTGGAATATTCACACCGAGATATCTTATCACCTCTGAATGCCACTTTATCTTAAATGTCTCTCGAATAGTCTGATTTGGTGTGTAGTTAAAAGTTAATACCTGGGACTTATGGGTATTCAACCTGTAACCTGATAATGAGCCATAGTCCGATAAAGTTTTAATTAAGCTAAGGAGGGATGCATTAGGGTGTCCTACATATACTAAAATGTCATCCGCGAACAAGGCAATTTTTTGTTCTATTTGGCCCAGCTTAATTCCGTGTATATTTTCATTTTGTCTTATCCATTGACGTAATGGTTCTATAAAAACTGCAAATAAAAGTGCAGACATAGGACATCCCTGTCTGCAACCCCGTTCTAGTTTGAAAGATTTTGATAGTGTACCATTAATTCTAATCCTTGCTGTAGGATTATTATAAAATGCTTCAATTATTTTAATAAATTTTTCATGGAAATTGTATCTGTGTAAGATCTTGTACAAAAAAGGACCAGTCTACAGAGTTCAAGGCCTTTTAGGCATCCAATCCTAATACTACAGCCTCTATATTGTTTCGCTTTATATGGTTAATTACATGTAATGTCCGTCTGATATTGTCTCTCGTCTGTCTCTTTCTAATAAAGCCTGTCTGATCCAGGTTAATAATATTTGGGAGAATAGTTTCTAATCTCTTGGAAATAATTGAAGCAAAAAGTTTGTAGTCCTGATTTAACACGCTTATTGGCCTATAATTAGAACATTCAAGCCTATCTTTCCCTTCTTTTGGAATTACAGCAATAACTGCTTCACGCCATGATGGGGGAGTTTCACCTCCTCCAAGAATCCAATTGAAAGTTCTTAACAGTAATGGTGATAATGACTCTTTAAAAGTTTTGTAATACTCTGCAGTATATCCATCTGAACCAGGTGACTTATTTGTTTTTAGCCTAGTAATAGCTTTCTCCAGTTCTTCAGCTGTTATTTGATTTAATAGATTAGAGTTCTGATCATCTGAGATTACAGGAAGATTAAGGGAGGTAAGGAGAATATCAGGAGTGGTGTTTCCCTCACTGACCTTTTGGAATAGAGGTGTTTGTAATAATTTTTAAAACAGTTATGAATTTCCTGATTTTTATATTTTACATGTTTGGTAGTTGGGTCTTTAATTTTGAAAATTTGTCTTTCTGTTTGGAGTTTCTTTAGTTTGTAAGCCAATAGTTTAGTTAATTTGTTACCGATCTCATAATATCTTTGTTTTATAAATGTCAGTTTTTTCCGAATTTCTATTGACAGTATTTCATTTATTTGGCTTTTGACTTCTTTAATTTTTTGGGTTGTATCATGTTCAGTTTTGCACTTATTCTTCCTTTTAAGTCTATTCAATTCTTGTTCTAATTTATTTAATTTTTCCTGTCGAAGTTTATTTTGGAGTGCCAATCTGGCTATAATTTTGCCCCTGATCACAGCTTTACAGGCATCCTAAAGTATGGTCGGTGAAACCTCCCCATTGTCATTTTCTGTCAAATATGTCTTGATTTCTCTCTGGATTTCTTGCCTTGTTGGGTCTTTGAGTATAGTCGGATTCAATCTCCATGAAAAACTGTTCGTTTTATTTTTAATATCTAGGTCTAAATAAACAGGGCTATGATCCGATAAATCCATTATTCCAATCTTACAGGTCCTTATTCTACCAAAATCCTTATTAAACATGAAAAAGTAATCAATCCTGGAGTAGGATGAATGAGGTGCTGATAAGAACGTATAATCCCTTTTAGTTGGGTTTATCTCCCTCCAGATATCGCAGATTCCCAATTCTTTAAACAGGCCTCTTATTTTCCTACTTAGGGTTTTATTTAGATTATGGCAAGGTCCTGACATGTCTTTCATAGGATTCAGCCTTAAATTAAAATCTCCCCCACATATTGTTATTCCCTGTCCTTTACTTACCACAAAATCAAAATGTGTTTATAAAATGCCCATTTAGCCCCTGGAGGAGCGTAAACATTTAGCAGAGTAACCTCCACTCCATCCAGCCTTCCAATCACCATGTTATATCTACCTTCTTCATCTTTAAATTCAGAAAGTCTCTCAAAAGTGAGTTTTGCAGATATAAGTGTCGCTACACCTCTTCTGCGCCCTGATCCGTATGAGGAAGAGAAAACCTGATTAAAGCCCTGTCTTCTAAGTTTAGCATGTTCTTGTTCTGTGGAGTGAGTTTCTTGAAGGTAGACTATTTCTGCCTTGTCTTTTCTCATTTTGTTTAAAATTTTGCTCCTTTTAATTGGATAAAGGACAATTTTTATAAGTGACTACTCTGACTGGTACAATTTGACCTTCCATACAGTCCAACAATTCAGGGTCACCTTTGTGAACACCCCTCCCCATCTGCTACTCAAACGTGCATGAAACAGAACAGAACAAATAACAATGTAACAAAGTCGAGATTTAACCATGAAAAATAGAACTTCTCGAGGTGAGGTCATCTTTGTGACCCAAAAGGAGCCGAGATGAAATGACGGCTCGGAGGGAATATCTCCGCTCAGTCCAGGTTGTGGAGAGCCCTCTGCTGTAGCTCCGTGATGCATACAGCTGCACATGTAAGCTCCAGCAGTGACCCTTGAATGTTGTTGTTATTTTTAACATGTCTCTGGGGGAATCTCAACGTGCAGATGCTTCGCTGAGTTTTTCTTCCTATCTTATTACATACAATGTCTGTGTCTACATGAGTTTTCACAAATAAAGTCAAAACAGATTTTACCTCGGAGTGGTGAAACTTCAGCTTACAAGCCGTGCAGGGTACCTTTAATAAATGTTAATCCTTCTTAAAGGCCTCCAGTTTCTTTCTGTATCCCAACTGGGGAGTTTCTGTTGGCTTTTCTCCTCTTTTTCGGAGGCTGGGGTGTGGACCACATCAGCGATTTAATCCGGTCAGACCAGCTCAGGGGGTTTGTATATAGCCACCGGGAGCCCTCGTCTCGCCATGTCTTTGGTGGCCTCGGCTGCTGCGTTGTATACACATGTCTCCTCCTCGTAAAATACTCTCAGTCTGGCCGGAACGGCGTCTGGAAGCGTAGTTTGTTTTCTCTCAGCATCTTTTTCGCCTCAGAATACTCCCAACGTTTCTTGAGGACGGCGGGGCATAGTCGTGGTCTAATATCACTTTTCTCTCACGATATGTGAATCCCTTCTTCTGCCAAGCCAACTTTAAAAATTCTTCTTTAGTTGTGAAGCTGGAGAATTTTACTACAAAGGATCTCGGGGGAGACTCTGGTGGAGGTTTAGGGCCCAGGGACCGATAAGCCCTATCAATGTTAAGGCTGGTGGTGGGGGAAATATCCAGCTTCTCTTTTAGTAGGTTTTCCACAAAATTGCCATTGAGGGGGAATTATCCTCCGATCCCTCAGTTACACCATGTAGTCTCACATTGTCCCGTTGAGAGCCCCTCTTGGTCCGTGAGTCTGGCCTCAAGTTTCTCCTGTAGTTTCAGCATCTCTAACACAGCTTCATCCAACACTTGCACTTTTTCTTCCGTTTCTGTAATACGGTTTTCGGCCTCGTCTATTCTCTTGTTAGCAGTTTTAATATTGTCTTTAATTTCACGGAGAGAATCCCCGTTCTCTCTGCAAAACTCCCTCAGTTCCCGGAGTATTGTTTGTAGGTCTGTCATGTTGTTAGCTTCTTGTAGCTTTAGCTCCGCAGGTTCGTAATGGGCGCCGTTATCAAACTCTTCTGCAGACATCTCAGTAGTTGAAGGAGGCTGTTTTTTAACACGCACGGATGTATTTATTCTTCCCCTTGTCATAACCTCAACGCCTTAATCACATCTTAGTTTATTGTCAGTTTAAATCTCAGAAATACGGTGTCTTGAAAAACAGGGTCAGGGAGCTTCGGAGTTAAGCTGCACTCCTCACGGCTGCCAAACCGGAAGTCATAAATTTCCTTTTTTTAACGGCAAAAATGTCGAAGGGAGAAGAGACATAATAATCCGCTGCTTGGTTGAGTTCCTTGGAGAGTCTGGAGAGGAGCTGATCAAAGACTATCAGATACATTTTATGATTTTCAGATTTTCTGATGATTATCATGATCATATTAAGATTGTTGTTTGGCCTTATAGTCTGTTATTCACTTGCAATGTTATCTTGTGGATACAAAGAACCAGCGATTGATGATTGTGCGTCCTGTTTTTACATTTTTGTCAGTTATTGGATTAATTTTCTGAATTTGTTTTGAAAATAAGACACAAGGTCCTCTACACTGAATTGAGTATATCTGTAGGATAAACTGTGGGTTTGATTCCCATGTTAACAGAGAACCTGTAGGTATGACGTAGTCCTTGATGGAGCACACTGTCTCAACACACCACTAAGCAATACATATGAAGTTGCACACTTCTCATACCCTTGCCCATGTAAAATGCTGTTGCAAGCTTACATTCCCTATAGGTGACTTTCAGTTTACAAGTGTGTTCCTTTTTTATAAGTGCAAACAATGTGTTGTTATGTATTGTTCTCTGTAATAAATTTCCTTTTTTTAACGGCAAAATGTCGAAGGGAGAAGAGACATAATAATCCACTGCTTGGTTGAGTTCCTTGGAGAGTCTGGAGAGGAGCTGATCAAAGACTATCAGATACATTTTATAATTTTCAGATTTTCTGATGATCATATTAAGATGGTTGTTTGGCCTTATAGTCTGTTATTCACTTGCAATGTTATCTTTTGGGGTAAAACTTGTGGATACAAAGAACCGGCAATTGATGACTGTGTGTCCTGTTTTTACATTTTTGTCAGTTATTGGATCAATTGTCTGAATTTGTTTTGAAGATAAGACACAAGGTCCTCTACACTGAATTGAGTATATCTGTAGTTTGTTTATATTTTCATGCATTTTTTACACTAATCTCAAATAATCCAGGCATTTTTAAGCATTTCATGTCATTCAACCTCTCTTTCACAAATTGTACTTGAAAACCTTCTTCTAATTGTGGCTGTGTGTGTTTTCACAGGATGTCAGCCAAGAAGCAGTGAAAGAGGACTACAGTCATCGCATCATGGAGATCACTGTTATCCATCCGAACATGGCACAGGAAAACCAAGATCCCAACTACGTGTCGGTCATCACAGAGGGGAAAGAGGTTCTGGAGGACTGCAGAAGTGTGGTAAATGCTTGTCTGCTGCTCATGGGTGTCATTTATGACTGAATTTAAGTTACCCACTGAAACTGAAATACACATTTGAAGTGTTTCAGAAACTGTTTCTTGAGCTTGACATCCTCAAAATGTCTTCAAAGTCCACACTCTCCACAAGAAACTTCTAGGATGAGTGTTTGTGCAATGTTGCTGTTTTATATCCTTTTATGTATGTCCCAGATCAGGAAAGCTTCTTGGTTTGTTTCCTGTCAGTGATCACAGTCATCCACAACCAAACAGTTGTGTTTTTTTCTCCTCTGAGATTTTAAAGCAAGCAAGATTTTACATGGAGTCTTTATATCAACATGTTAGATGTTACAGAGTCTTTATATCCTCGACATGTTTGTGGTTATGACAATATTGTGTAGATATAAATATCTATGCAAGGTCAAATGTAAATAAAGTTCACATTTAATGAAATTAAAATGTTTTGCAAAAATAGTGTATCACAAAAATAGCAACAAAATAATGTATCACAAAAATAGCAATTAATCTTTTTGTGTTAATGTCAAGTAGTAAATTAGACTTTAAACTAGTAAATGTTACCTAATAATTTCTTAGAATAATACAAGAAAATGTTTGTTAAATAAGAATAAGAAACACCAAGAATATTTAATTACATTTTGCAATTACATGCAATTTTAATTCAGTGAAATTTACTATCAATAGGTGACTACTTCCCATGGACATTGCTAGTGAAGTTTATTGAGGGTATTTCTTGTAAAAAAATGTGTTACTAGGAAGTAAATTTTACCTAAAAACATCCTGAATAAAAATTACAAGGACTTCCTGTGTGGAAAACGTTTCCTAGAGTTTTTTAAGTAAATGTCACTCCAAATTTATTTCACTGTATCATGACATTTTCCACTGGATTAAAATTCTCTCAGCTTCTCCTGTATCATTATGATTTAATTTCTGTTTCCTCTGCTCCTCATTATCCAGGTACAAGAATGGCCAACCACGTCCGTACAGTTTGGCTCTGGGACGCTGCATCAAACAGAGGCTATGGGAGAGACTGGATCGTCCCACTTTTACAGAGACCGACGGTGAAGACGGACGGACGGCTCCTGTGGGACTGGAGACTATCCTCCACATAATAACGTGAAACATTTTGGGAGAACCGAACCCAGACGGAGCTAAATTGAAACATCATCCAGTCTGAGCTCCTACCAGGGCAATGACCTACTTCACCACCTAGTGTCAACCTCAACCAGCAATCTGCAGCTGTCGCCTCCACCTGCAGATCCTGGTAGACAGCTGCCATCCCAACTTCAACCTACAGTCTCTGCAACATCTGCTACTAGTGCGATGACAAACTTCACCCAGAGTCAACCTCCACCTGAAGCCTTGGCCAACAAGCTGCACTGAACCCTCCGTCTGAAGATCCTTCCAGACCTACAGACACCTGCCAGCATGACCTGACAGACCGTAATGCAGAACATCGACCAGAAGAGCACTTCTTCCTCAAGGTAGTGTGGATCAGGCTGGTGCATAAAGGTGTAGAATAATATCTGAGGTGGTTTAACCTTCACCGAATACCTCTGCAACAAACCTACAGACAACAACCAGCACCTTCACCTCCACCTGAAGAACCTTCCAGCAACTCCAGCTTCACCTACATTCAGTGAAGAACTGAGAGGAACAGCAGGTAAACAGCCCTTCAGATGACATGCAGAAACACAGCTGTGTAATAACAGCATAGCTGGGTTCTTCATTAAAGCAAACATTCTATTTACTACCTTTCTAAACTTTTTCTCTCCTTTCTCCAGAACCTCCTCATCCATCTCCCTCCAGACCAACAGCCCTCCATCTAAATCGATTGTGGTTCCCCTTGTTTAAAATTCAATGTTTTTCTTGGTTTAAACTCTGTGGTACAGTTTCCTGTATATGTAGGGTAAAGTTTACTGCTGGGCCCAGACTAACCATCCCCATGTCCCGCCCTCAGTTGCCCCCAATTTCCCACCAAAACAAGAGCACAATTATTTTGTCTGTAATTAAGGAATAAAGATGAAGATCTCACTCCCACATGAATTCACATGAAGGTGCTCTGGCACTAAATTAATATTATTATTATTATTATTATTAACATTATATTAATATTATTCTGTCAAATCAATATTCAATTGGTCATTCAGAGAGAGATTTACAATTAAAACAACTTTTATGTTTACTTTCTGCAAAGCCTCATTATTTCAGGGACACCTTTAATTGGATAATATATGATTTTTATATATATATATATATATATATATATATATATATATATATATATATATATAAATAATAATAATATATAAATAATTTCTGACATAATGATGCAGTCACATTGTCACAGTTTAATTTGGATTTATTGTATTCAGACTGATAAGTACAAATATTTCAGATGTAGCTAGAAAGGATTCCATGGTTGCTATGGTGCCCAGGTGCATCAGTTCTAGAATCCTTCATGAGAACACAAACAATTCTTCATGTGGTAGATGAAAGTTGGGCCACTTGGAAATCATTTCTTCAGCTGAGGACCTCCTGGATCCTGAACTAGAGAATCAAATACTGACCTCCATGATGGAAAATGTAAGTTTTAAAAAACTTAAAATGGAAATAAAAGCGAAATAAAACTTAATAAACCACAGATAACACAGTATATACAATACTACAGACTAAAATGTATTATATTACTGACATGAAGTTCATCTGATATGGATATTTAGCCTTAGTTCATCTTTCTTATCAGATCAATAATTCAGATAACCTAGCAAATCAACATTAGTTTGGGGATAAAAAAAATCTTCAGAAAGATGTTGTATCCAACAAAAAAATTGTATTTTTAATCTGTGCTTTGATAACTTAGTCATCATCATATATTGTCAATCAAATATGCAGTCAGTGTTGATTGTTTGTTCTGGGAAAATTGATTTCCCACATGTATGCTATTTATTTATTGATATTTATACAATTGTAATTGATCTGTAGATTTAATATGATATGGACTTTAGGGCTGACCCAAAAATTTGGGAAGGGGATTCGAATTTAAAAATAGAGTGGTACTTGGTAGAGTGTGGCTGCATTGTGGTCTACCACCACCCACAGTGGGTGCTGTGGTCCAGGTACATCACTTGATTTCAACACAAACATGCCCTCAAATGGTCAAGAGAAATTCTTTTTCTAAAGACTCAGTGACATAACTAACGCCCATTGTGGAAAATGGTGAATGTCTACAGTGTTTTCTGTAATAAATTAAATGGATGACAACTGTAGCAGTTTTTACTCTCAGGATGATGGGCTGCTATTAATGTGTTTATTACAGCATATTACTGCATTTTTCTAGATATACTACAAAATGAAATGATTTATATCACACATGATCGCAACTATCAGCAGGAACACATTTAGTGTTGTTAAATACAGCCATTTAAAAGTACAACTTTGAGATAGTCTACATGCATTTGGTAGTCAGGCCTAACAGCAGATCTGTGAATTTTTTTTCTAATATTTTGTGTGTGTTTCTGCAGCGAGAAAAGCCAAACGCTCTACCAGACCATAACTACAGCAAAGGTCGTAGAGTCTCTTTCCTTGAACCGGGCAGACAGGGCGTGTCCATGCTGCTGTGACGACATGCAGGTGAGATATCTGATGCCCCAATTTAGGACAAAGAAACTGTGCATGTTACATATCTTTCACAATAAAATCCTTAAGAGCCATAGACAGTTTTAGAATATGTGTCAGCTTATAATTTTGAGTTAATTTTCACTGAAGTTGAAATGAATAAACTAAATAAATAAATAAATCTTTAAAATCCTGTAAAATAGACTGTAAATGTGGACAGTCTCTTATATTGAAAAAAAAGAAAACATGTTCCTCTGCAGTGCATCCAATGTAGATTTCCCTCCTGTGAGATTTTAAAAGTGAGTTTAGTAAGATGTTAACTGGAAACTGATGTCCTCTCATGTGTTGCTGACCTGCACCAGGTGCAGACAGGAAAGCGTCGACGCCATGCTGCACCTGTGGACCCTCCACAGAAGAGGAAGCGGACCTCCACAGCTTCTGTTGAGAACCTGGACCAGGTCCGCTCTCCTCAGTCCTTCTGGGGCTGAACCTGGTGGCAAAGCCGTCAGCCACCATCCCTCCTGAGGACCTGCCTGTTGCCTCCAGGGTGGCTCCTGACCCCCAGACCTCTTCTGCTCCTCCAGTCCCCAATGACGGCCCTCTGTTGATCCACAACCACTCTGTGCAAGAGTACCAGCAGCTCCACCACGAGGTTGTGGACAACATGCTGACGTACGTTGCTCTGTCAAAAATCTATCAGATAATCATGACATTTTCCAGTGGATTAAAATTCTCTCAGCTTCTCCTGTATCATGATGATTTAATTTCTGTTTCCTCTGCTCCTCATTATCCAGGGACAAGAATGGCCAGCCCCGTCCGTACAGTTTGCCTCTGGGACGCCGTATCAAACGGAGGCTGTGGGAGACACTGGATCGCCCCACTTTCATCGAGACCTACGATGAAAACGGACTGGTCCACGTGGAAGTCTCCCATGGGACTGGAGACCATCCTCCACATTACAATGTGGACATTTCGGGAGAACCAACCCAAAAAAGAGGTCAAATTAGACCTCCTCCGTCCTCCCTGAAGTACTGCCACGTTTGTAATATTTTTTCGCTGTATGGGGACTGCGGACTGGGTGGCACATTCCTGTGACAGGAGAGTGACCTGAAGCACAGCAGGAGAAAGGATGAAGGTTAATGGAACACCTTGTTAACCCTGAGGGTCCTATGATCAAGCCAAGTGATCAGATTTTTTTATTGTAAATATTTGTATATAGTATAGTATATTTGTATATATTAGCAACTTATATTTAGTTTTTCAAGTCAAGTTCCAAACAGTTGATTGAGCATGTTTGTGGTTTTTATTGTAATAAAAAAAAATTTCAATTTGAATTTGATTATGTTTTGGCCCAATATGTTAATGAAGTAGGTTATAGGTTATAGGTAGGTTAACTATCTCTTTATATAGATAAAGTTGTGCCAAAAAAAAGATACCAAGCAGTTTCTTTATAAATGAGATCATTTATTTGATAGGCTATAATCAGTTTACTACTGTAAAAGAAAATAACTAATAATAAAATGATTATTTTTTTGACCAAACTAAATGATTAGAGTTACTATGAGAAATAATAAAATAGAAGAAAAATAAAGAAAACTAGAATAGAGGAAAGTTGTTAGTAAAACATGTAGGATTGGCTCATTGTGACAAAAAATGGAATGAATGATTAAACAAAAAGTTTAAAGGATGGGTGATTAACTGATTCAATGCTGACCAGTTTAATTCAGAAGATGAATGTATCTAGAACCGGGTGGAACATTGTGAAAATTTGGTTTAAGTTTGATGTTTCATTCATGAGTTGAAAGTTTAACTGATGAGGAGGAGTTGGGTGAAGGTGGTGTTGGACTGTATAGTTGGCATTCAGATGGTGAAATGTCTTCTTAGTAGCGTCGGTAATTGCAGCCTTAAACTCCAGAATCCCAGTTACAAGGTTTAATAGACTTAAATGCCACAAACTGATAAGCATGCAAGATTCTTTAATGTCTTCCCAAATATACAACATAGTCCCTAAGAAAAGGATGAGAGCAAGTATATACCCAATTTCCATCAATAGAGCAATTTCCTAACAGTTGCCCACATGTAGTTTTGGTTGATTTTCTGGCACTGGGCACCTTCCACTGGGAAAAAATATGGCATTATGAGAGGCAAACGTAAAATAACTTATGGCAGAGGCTCCAGGCTTAGGTTCACACCTCTAAACAATGACAGCCATTATTGAGTATATCAAAGTGCCCCTGCCTTTGCTAATGTTCTATGTGTGAACACTCAGTGGATTTGATGGCCATTCTTTACAAAGAGACTGACTAAATTTTAGTTACAAAGGACGTTTGGAGCTTTAGCTATCAAAAATAAGTGCAATACAAATTACAAACAAGAAAGTACGGGACTGGTAGAACATGGCTCTACATAGTTCTAAATTAGGTCCAAGTGCTGGCAAAGTGTTGGCACTTCCAAAAGCGGACCAGGCTTAGCTGCCAGTTCGAGCATTAACAGGATGACAAACATCTTTAATGACACTAAAGGAACTGAAAAACACTGCCAAGGCAAAATAAAGGAGTCTTTCATGCTAAAGCGTTGAATGGCTAAGCGTCCATTGGCACTCTAAATGAAGAACTCTCTTCCCACTTGCTAGCTTTGCCCCACACTAGAGACTCCCCACTGGACACTGGGCGCTCCTGCGAAGCATGTACTTGCAATAATGCGTGCTCAGAATCTTTCTGTGGCCAATGTAGCCTTTCTAAGCAGCCACCCCACATTCCAGGAGCGAGATATGTGCACCAGAAAAAGATGTCAACTAATTCAGTCAGTGTAGACGTTGGCGTCAAATCGTCAGGGATCAGGGCAGAACGATGTGGACGATAGATCGGCGTGCACACCTTTGTGTGATCTGCACCTCCACAGTTCTCACTCAGGCCGTCAGGACCTAAGAACACCTTCACCACTTTCCCAATCTGCCAGAGGACCATGGCAGCTGAGGATCCACCACCATGACCACTGGAGTCCAGCAGCGATGTCAGGAGTCGTAGTTGTCCATTTACCACTCTCATCTGCCATCCTGGGTGGGAGTTCAGGATGAAGGCGATTCAGGCAGTCACTAGAACTTGCAGTATGCCTCCATCCTTCGACCGTCAAACGAGCTCTGTTTGTGGATGAGACTACCTGAGGCCAGGGTGACTGTCAGGGCCTTCATGGCATGAGGGAATTTGGGGTCACTTTGGATCCGGATCAACTACGTGTTTGAGACATAGCCCAAGGGTTTTGGGCCTCCAATCTCATTGAGCACTTTATTTACTCAGTGCCTCATGTGGCTCAGTGTCTGGGATCCGATGGTGGCCTGTACAGCGCAGCTTTCACCGATTGATTTCTGCACGTTCCCATGCACCTCCAGTACAGAGGTGCTGCCTGCAGGTTGAAATGGAATGATGTCTGCTGAGTGGCTAGGTGTAACTGGACTTCAGGGGATGGCTTGGAGAAGGCTTGCGCTAAGCCTATATATCCTCCTCGGAAGTTGGTTCTGTGGGTCAAAGTACTCTAACTCGGCAGGCTTGAAACACGCCCCTTGGTTCTATGAACCTCGAAGAGGAGCCATCAAGAAGGAAATTCGAGGGTGGTTGAAAGTTAGTGGTCCCAAATGTATTGCTCTTGTGGTTAAGAACTTAAAGAAGGCCCCTATATCTTCTCCAGGTCAAGTAGGCATACCTGGAGGCTATAAGACAGACTAAAGCAGTCCAACTGCCACAAGAGTAAAATGCAGGCTCCAGATAAATAAGTAGTAGGCGTGGTGAAGGTGGGTCAACCATCTTCTAGGCTGAGTAGGCTTGGATCTCCATCGTGTGATGAGCTGAAGGTGGGAAACCCTGTAACTGCCTCACGGCCTCACAGGGATCGGAACTCTAAATCTGAGTTCAATGAACACTTCGCTCAATAGTTCCAGGGTGGTAAAACTTTAAGTCATTCACTCCTGAATAAGCAGCCTGCGTGTAAGGGTGAGGTGGGTCCAGTACCATTGGGATGTACTGCCTCCGGATCCAGTCCTTTCACTCTCTGAGAGTGCCACTCCCACTCTGGTGGCTTGGTGAGACAGTGGAACTGAGGTGAGAGGCAGAGGAGATGACTAAACGATGGCAGTTTCTGGGTTTTTTTTCTTTTCTGGAGGAGCTGCGTGGTCTTTGAGGAAAGCCCTCTCTCACCTGCTTTGTTTTTGCACTGAGCATTCTGGAATGCAAGCATTTCTCTTGACCTGTTAAGTTCTATGAGGACCCAGTCCAGACTGGTTAGCCGCCCGTGAAAATAGACCCAGAGGAGCTCCACTAGGTCCTTCCATGACTTGAAGGTTGGCCTGTCTAGGTTGGGTGGCAGTACTCAGATGCAGAGAGGCAGAGCGTTTTCAGCTTCGGTTAGGTCTTCAAAGACCAGATCAATGGGTGATGGGAGAGTTGGCCCAGTTATCAGGAGGTGGTTTCAGGAGCCGATTACAATCACACCACCTGTCAGGTCTTGCCAGTTCTTGAAGTGTTTATATCCCTAGTGAGAGTCGTCTGCAGTTTCTCAGAGGACTCAGTGTACCGGCAGGCCTTAGGAGTCAGTGTGGTCTTGAATCTCTGCCTGCCTGGACCTGAAGCTGACATGGCTACAGGTGAAGGCCACGTGAGGACTGTTGTGGAATCACTCCCAGAAGCAGGACCTGTCGGATCTCCAAGTGGCTCCCGGCCTCAGGGCCTGGATAGCTGGGCTCTTGGTATGGCTGCTGCACACACAGCTCCAGTCGAGGTATTGAAAGCTGGCCTGCGTTACAGCAGAAATGAGCGTGCGGTAAGGAGGGTACAGCATGTACTACCACCTGGACATCTTTGGACCTCAGGCCAGTGTAACTGGGCCCATGTGCCTCTTTCAGAGGCATCATGCAAGATGTGAGTGCATCTCCTCTTAGTGTCCGGACGGTCCATGTCCCAACAGAGGAGTGTAACATGCAAACTGACTGAACTTGGGGTAAGTGCTCTAGTTCACTTTCCCCAGGTGTGCCCACTTGCAGCCAGCAGATGTTCAGGGGGATTGGGATGCGTCCCAGCCTCTTTGCTGGTCTCCACAGGCCTTGAACCAGTATCTTTCACCCGTGTAGTGTAAGGAAGTATGGAGCCCAGTTGGATCTTTTTAATGGCTGGCTACCGATGCACGACATTCTTGCTCACAGTGATCTGATGCATTAGGTAGTTACATTTCTGCTCTCTTTTGCCAGCTGAATCTGCATGGCAGTGCCAGAGTTAAACCTAAGGTGCAACTTGTGTACCTCTGACTTGTCATGAGCTAACCACAGATCCAACATCGGACCTAGCCTCGGCTTAGTGGTGGCTAACATGAGCCTCAGGCAGTTTGCTGGCCCATTGCCGAGTTCAAATTCTCCAGAGCCGACCAGAGATCTAGGCCACAGGTCCCAAACTAGCTGTTTAAACTTCTGGTACAAACTGTAGGCCTCTGCAAACAGTTGTATGTGGTAGTAAGCTTGTGATTCTACTGAGAACTTAGATTCCACTCTGTTACCTGTCCATGTGTGGTTGTAGAACGTGCTGCTGAAGAAGCATAAGCGCAGCGCATATGTGGGCTGCTGGGTGGTGCCTGTGCCAACACTCTCTGCTACTCAATGGAGCCTGAGGCGTCTCTTCTGGGTTCATATCGCTACGAAAAAGCGCAGAAGGGGTTGCATCTTCCGGGCAGTAGTATCACTTAGGTGACTGGCCTGCCCCCAGATGTCCCTGCCCTTATGCCCACTCTGCTCCTGAACCTGGAAGGACTCCCTGCAGGGACAGACTCCAGTGTGGGATGGGTAGCAGGGATTAGTTCAAACTGGCTCCTTAGTGCTGAAAGGAACAGTCAAACATGATGCAGGGTGCTTGCCGCTTATGCTACTGTACAGCTTGTGGTGAGGGATGTGCCCAGCTCTCACCACCAGATGGCACTATCCTTTAGATAACTTGGCTTCCTAACACCAGATGTGCTGTGTTCTTCATCTCGACAGTGTGAGACGTCTGAGCTCTGTGGATCCTTGAACAGGCTGCTTCCCTTAATTCTCTAAACTGTAGCATGACTGCCTCCGGGAGGGGCCTGGAAGGTACAGGAGTTCCTTCCATCCGCAGTGGTGGGGTGACCTATATCAGAGCACGCTGGGTCCACTTCTACCCTCATGGCCTTGGCCTCAAAGCAAGATCATTATTCACTGGTCCCTCTCGTGAACGTGGTCACCTGCTTCTCACCTCCCAGTGGCAAGGTGTCCCTAGTTACCAGAGCTTCTCCACATTCTGCCATGGCTCCACTTCTAGTAGGACTATTAGAGTGAGGTGAACAGACACTAACAGGATGATAACTGGGGCTCAGTGAGCCTGGGCGGACCCTGGAGAGTCCAAGCAGTCTAAATCTTGATGCTGGCTACTGGGTCAGCTTGAAGAGTCCAAGATGGACAGGCTCGAGGGGAGTTGTCAGGTGAGGGCTGTCTGCTCCTATGAGGGAGGAGTAGGAGCTCACTCTGTGAGCTGGGCTTGCAGCGGGTGTCCTGGAGATGCCTTGTACTTAAAAGCTTCAGGCATTATCCACTGAGTATGTGCAGTCAAGCGAGGGCTGAGGCGCCTCTGCAGTGAAGGTACAATCTGGCGTAGTCTGTAAAACTCTGTTAGGTTGAGTGATCGGTGAGACTCGGAAGGTCACTGTCATGCACCAGGCAGAGTCTGCCTGTCATGGCGTATGATGCGCAGGGCTAGCTGTCTCTTTGAGGTGGTCCACGTGAGACCAAGTTCTGTCTGCGGCAGCAGGCCTTGAGATTATGCTGCTTGAGGCCGCATCATCTAATACCGCAGGTAGTGGCCGAACGTCTTGATACCGTGCTGAAGGAGGAACCGGACTACTTTCAGAGGACTCGACTGCACTCCCCTGTGAATCTGTTTAGGTACCAAAGATTCTCAACCCTTGAGGTAACTAGAAGTTTGCCCATCCTTCCACAGGCTTAGTGTTGTATCGTGCAGTATGATGTATTTGCCTTACTTTGCCTGCATAGGAGTTTCTCCAGAGAATTCACCTCTACTGCAGAGGTGTGTCCCCTTCACACACTTAACAGCATCAGTTGTTCTTCATCCACTGAGTGATTTGGGCCTTATCAAAGGACTTAAAGGTGTCGCACTGACTCAGGAAGTACTCACTGGCTTAGTAAGGCCTAGAGCTGCTGTGCCTGTGCCTCAGGAGCTATTTAGAGTTCACCTATGCGGCTGGGAGTCTCCTCACTCCCATGGAGAACCATAGTGGGACAAGAAGACTTAGATCAGGCTTCTGGGCCGTCTGCTTGGTAGATAAACTTGGACTTCCGGAGACTAGGTTTAGCCTTACTTTATCCTGGCTTTCCATATAATGGCACAGCCACTCCGAGAAGTCCACCAGGTCATGGCGCATCCGTGATTCAGCGGGAACATGCTCCTATGGGGCGCTAGGAACGCAGGTCTGTGGGGAGTTTGCTTAATAGCCGTTCCACGTGAGATCCACATTCAAATTCCACTACTTCTTCCTACTAATGTCTTCCTTGATCACACTAAGGCGCATGCCTCTAAAGCCCAAGTTCTGGGATACCTGGGCATCTCCTAGCCGGAGGTCTGCCCAGCATTCATGACCGTGGCTATCTTTCTTCAGCGCCAACTTCTAGGGTCTTCCAAGCTTTTCCGTCAAAGCCACCATAGTATCCAGTGTCACAGAAGAGTAAAGCAAAGTTACCAGTAGGCGTCAGCAGCAGGCCAGACTTCTTGTAACTTGAGATGGTCCCAGCAGAATTTGATAGCAGAACAGCTCTGTGGCATCAGGAGGTGGGGAGGTTGCCTAAGGCCACTGCTCAGAGGGCAGTGAACTGGCGCTGGGGATCTGGCTTTATCCAAGTCCCGAGAATAGTAGGGAATGGGTCCTCTGTAAAGTTCTCTCGCTGAGAAGCACTAGAGGCTTCCGATTTGGTATACCATGGGTGGTGGGGAAGAAGGCGCAAATGTGTATCTCTCAGGAGAGAGAGGAGTTAGTTTGGTTCATGAACTTGTCCACGAAGACATGGGCTGATACTGACTAGGTACGGGAGGTTGTGGATATCAGTAGGCGACAGGAGCTGGCTAGAATCGGGATGCTGACTCACTGGATATTGAGATGGGTTATATGCGCCATAAGGGGCTGACTTAGAGGCAGGGCAGGTGCAGGCGAGTAGCTAGGCACTGCTGGCCTACTAGCATCCTTATGCCAGCATGTAGCTCACGCATCATCCTGGTGATGTTGTCCATGAGGAACTGCTCTCTCGTATTTGGCAGGCGAGACAGTAGCCCAGCCAAGCGACTTGTAGGCGAGTAAGCTGGATAGTTGCGCGATGGTTGACTGAATTGCAGTAGGCGCTTGAGTTAGCCCCAAGGAACAGTGCCCCTTCCCCTAGGAGGGTAAGTGGAGTTGGAAATGCAGAAGCAGCACAGTAGTTTGCGAATGAGGATTAGAGTGCAAAGGCCTGGGCATCAGTGGGAAGCTGGTGGAAGGAGAGCTGCCACTGCCAGCCCAGGGATCTCTGAGCTAGCTGCTCACGATGCACTAAGCTTCACTCGAGTCTGCTGTAAGCATCTGCAGGTGCTCTTAGCATATCATGTAGCCCACCGTGAGAATCCAGAAGAGTCTGTGGCGATCCCAGTCCTGGGGGCATACCCTGCACTGTGCTTCAGAAACTTGACTCGCATGTTGCAGGTTGTCAACTGCATGAATGGTAAATCACTTTCTTCAATCAGTGCATAATCTAACCTGGCTAATGGGGCTCACTGGAGTGGGATAGCTGAGAGGCGCTCTTCTCTAAAGCCATCCTCCCTCATCTCCCTGGTGCTTGTCTTCCTGAGCCTGTGTCATACTGGGTGCTGCATTGGCGAGCATGTGACTGTGCTGGCCAGTCTTGACCCCTGAGTTTAACTTCATAGTCTAGGAGGGTAAGCAGGCTGAAGCGAGACTAGCGCATTAGGATAGGCTGCCACAGAGTGAGATGTCTCCAGTGCTATTTGCATATACTGCATTGTGTTGATTTAGGTCTCCAAAAGGCAAAAATAACCATCCAGCTCAAAGAACCCTTATTAAGGAGGAGTTAGAGTAAAAGTGTGAGTGGACTGTATAAATTACTTGTTAGATAGTAAAATATGCTCTTCTTAGTACATCAGTAAACTTTAACGCCAAACCTCAGAATCCAATTTAAAGGTTTAATAGACTTAAATACAGTACAGTAACACTAAGGGTCTTTAATATCTTGAAATATTGTGTTTGTGGTCAAGAAAAGGAAGAAACAGAAATATATACAATTTCAATCAATAATTAATTCCTAACTTAATTTACACATAGATTTGGTTGGATTTACCAGCACTAGGCAGCCCCACTGGGAAAAAATATGGCAATGCAGGAAACCGTCAATAACACTTAGGCAGGCTCCCACGACCATTCACACCTCTAAACAATGGCAGCCATTAAGAAGCTATCAAAAGCGCCAATCTTCTCTAACTGAACACTCAGTAGCAATTTCCGCGACCATTTCTAACACAAAGGACGCCAATTTACACGTTACAAAGGGCGTTTGAGGCTTCGGCATCAAAATGAAACATCACAAATTACAAACAAAGTCACAGGACTAAATTACAAAGCCTCTACATAATTCTAAATTAGCTCAAAATGCTAGCAAAGTGTTAGCACTTCCAAGCGGATTAAGAGTGGCTACCAATTCAGTGTGCTCAGGACCAAACCGTACTTACATATCATAATGCCCACATATCTACAAAGGAACTGAAAACTACTGCCAAGGCAAAATAAAGAGTCTTTAATGCTAAACGCGTCGAGCCAAGCGTCCATGGGCACTCTGAATGAAGGAGCTCTTCCTTGCTAGCTGCCCCACACTGGAGACTCCTGGACACTGGGCTTCTGCAGTAGCATTTACCCGTAGGTGCAGCAGCTCAGAATCTTCTTTGCCAACCAGTAGCCTTTCTAACAGCCGCTTCCACATTCCAGGGGCAGATATGTGCACCAGAAAGACCCATCAACTGGTCCAGTCAGTGTCACGTTGGCTTGTGGCCGTCAGGATCTGGGGGCAAGGCGATGAAAGCGCGAGGCTGATAGGTCGCGTACACAATATCTTGCTTCAATTCTCCCCCTCTTTGTTGGTGGGGGACGTGGGCTGAATTCACACCAGCATGTAACCGAACGACGGTCTTTTTCTTCTTTTTAAGTTTCTTCATGGCGGCTGGAGTCATTTTCTGCAGCCTGTGTCTTGAGCAGAGGAGGCTGGCTCCACATTTTCAGAGCACAGGAAGTGAGACAGAGGAGACAAGATGGTCTTGAGGCAGGATGCAGGATTGGAAGGTTCTGAATGAGGCTGTTCTTCATGCCCGCTGAGGAGGTGCTGGGTCCCCTGAAAGGAGAAGCCACATTCAGAGACAACCATTCAGGAGAATCTTCAGTCATATCTGGAGCAGAAGATAGAGAGATTCTGGAGAGGTTGCTCTTCATGCCACTTGAGGCGCTGGGCCTGCGGTGGAGCAGCATGTCTCTGTCTCTGGGTCATCATTGTTTCCTCCTCCCTCCCAGCATGTGGGAGAGGGAACATAGGTGCAGTGGATGGGGATGAAGGCCAGAACTTGTGAGGCTGGGCTGGAAGGGCTGAGGAAGAAGAGAGATGAGGCCTCCAGACCAGCTAGGAGAGCACTTTGCCAGATCTTTGTTAGAAAGGTCCAGTGGGGGTGTGACCACTGGTCCCTCCCCATCCACCAAGTTAACTGAGGATGATATTCTTTTTAACTTGTTGAATGTTAATACTACTGTGTTTTGGTGTCTATTAAAGCTTCTCTGTGTGAGAAAGCTCTCTCTCTCTCTCTGCTGCAGATCAACTTTCAAGCACCACTCTAGTTGAGAACACACAGAACAAAACTTGACCAGGTGAATCTGAAGGTAACCAACAAATCAACCAACACAGACTGAACCATGGTGTCAATGGTCTGTCATGGTTCCAGGAGTGGGTGCATTCATTCTGCATAGCCGAGAATATTGTGGGACTTACATCCTGTTCAGCTCCACTGGTTAGAGTTGCATGGAATGTGGACTCTAAGATCAGGGAATACAGACAAATTGAGGACATCAGTGGGGCACTGGGTCAGTTTTAGACCGTTCATACCTGCAGTGTTTAATTAAAATTTAGATTCAACATCTGTGTCTTAGAATTAGTGTCTACATCAAGAGTTCCACTGCTAACTAATTCGACTTAGAGTGAGACACTGCTCCTTATTTAAATTCTTTTCATTTTAGAATAGAATTTTGTACATGTACCCAACAATTGTGCTTTAATAATGAGGTATCTCAGTGGACTGAAAATTAATCCAGGCACATTGTGATGCATTGTGTAGCAGTGGCTCCATCCTGCTATTGTGACAGAGGATTGGTCCCTTTGTTTATTCAAATGTACATAGAGTAGTAACATCAAGAAAAGATTTTCCTAAACAATTCTGCCATGCACATATTTATTTAGACCATACAGTTTCAGTTTATCCTATATCACCCAAATGATCATTTAAGCAATTCACAAGGATTTGCATTTAGTTCATAAAGGTTTTTGGTCACAAGGTTTGCTGCTGTGCTCCTGTGGGAGCTAGCTTCGACCCAGTAGTTTATCTTTGACCTTTGACTTTACTAGGCTGTTCCTCTGGTGAGGTTTGAAGGCCACATAGGCTGCAGGAGTAAAAAAAGGGAGGGAGACATGTTTGGTTTAAAAGAACAGTACAAAGGGCTGACCTGTTTAGTGCACTATTTTTCTTTTTTTATCTCTATTCAAATTTAAATCTTTGATTTAGATCTCATTTTAATTTTGGTTTAGGCTTTCCTATTCCATTTTAGGTTGGCTTTCGTTGGTTGATTCTCTTCATTAAAGTATTTTATTGCCTTTCTAATTCAGGCTGCTGTTAGTCCTATGCTAGCCCCAGATTTTAGGTCTGTCAGCGGACTGCCTGGAGAGTAGAGGGCTCATTACTCACCTGATTCAGACTGTTCTCAGCACTTACACATTAATGTCCTCATTCATGGGTTTTACAGCTGGTGTTGTAATAGAGACAGGAAATGACAGCCTATCTTTTTGGTCTAGACCAGTCTGGAGTGGAAGCCCTCCCTTCAGTACATCCATATGACAGTTTTCTAACACACACAGCTCACTGGCTTTTTAAGAGAGTTTCTCCTGTGTTCTTATCATTACTTATAGCAAAAGGTTATTGGATTGAGGTGCTTAACACTGCTGGTATTGCTACCATGGATTATTTTCTAGACTGAAAAATAATTTCCAGCCTTTTGTTTTCTTTAATAGTTAACTTAATGTTGAGCACTACTACTCATTTATTAATTTTCTACACAAGTCCTTCCCAGGACTATGTGGCACTGTCTTGACTTGTACCTTGCTCCACAGGACAGAGGTATAGTTGGTAGTTTTCTGTTTCATTCCCAATTTATTTCTTAGGGACTCAAGTGTCATGCATGAGTAAACCGTAACCCGTTACCATGCATACTTTGTATTCTCTCTCTTTGGCCCCATGGGCATTTTCTTTATTCTTTCTTAAAGAGACATCTTCGCCAGTAGAAAGCCTTCTGGTCACTTCTCCCACAAACTCAGTTCACCTCAATAGAAAAGGAAGAAAATAAAACAAAAGGGAGAAAAAAAGAAAATGGTAAACTTTTTCAGCTGGGAGACCAGTTCTGTCACGTGTCTTTCTGGGACACACAAACCTTTCTTTAGGTACAGAGGATATCAAGCGAGTCACTTGCTGCAATATTTCTTTCTCTAGCCTCCAAAGCTAACAATTTAGATCCTTCAGAGACAATATAGACCGTTACTCACTTGCATAACGGTCCTCCTCACTGTCAGCGACTCATCTCATCTGACGGCTTGTCTTTGGCTGGTTAATTGCTCCAAAACAAGGACTGAGGGTTCCCGACCAAGCCTAAATTACGGGAGGCTTCATGTAAGATTTAGCACGTATTTGGGGCAGATATTTTGAATTCTAATTTACAGCATAGCAATCAAATCTTCGCCAAGGCCTTAAAAATTGTATTTTAGCTCTGCATGCAAATTCCAAATATTCTCAGTATAAGTTCAAGCGAGGCTGCAGCTTTTTCTTTTCATTGTTCACTATAGCTGGCGTCCCCATGATAAATTTAATTTCTCCGTTCTGACTAACATGACCAAACATTAAGACTTACTAACGTGGAACCGACTCTTGGACCCACCATAGGCTCAGCGCGCGACCAGAGATTGGCCCCCTTAACTGCTCCTGGAGGCTCTGTCTGGGCAAATCCGTATAAAGATTAGGGGAGAGCCAGTGGTTCTGGCCGGAGTCTGCTGCGGGTTGCGAATCGAGCAGCCCAGCCTGGCCAGGAAGCCCACTCTGCCCGGACTGACGGCTCTCCAGTCTAGTAATCACGGTAAGAGTGTTGAATGAATGTAATCTGGATTCATGTAATCTATACAAAGGCTTCAATATTTGATGGCAATGTGATAATGTACACTGAGCTTTGCAGAGAATAAGCTTCAAGCCCTTAATTATTTCTATACGTCAGTTAGTGTGTGTGATAATGTTCACTGGAAAGCTTTGGGAGGAATAAACTGACACAATTATTTCTAGCAAATCCCAGTTGAGTGTGTATTGATAATGTTCACTGAGCTTTGCAGGGAATAAACTGGCTTAATTATTCTATGCAAATCCAGTGTATATGTGTGACTTACCTGTGTGTATTTACTTCCTGCAGTACCACGTCACCTCGAGACACTTTAAAAAATATCACAAAACATCTCTAAGGCAATCTGGAACAGGTTCACAAGAGAATTGCTGCTTGTAGTAGATATTTTGGTATTTTTGTGCATAGTATGTACATAGTACAGGAGTGTTCCATTAGGAAGAAGGCAGAAAGCTATAGGGAGGATGAGGAAGGGAGAGGTTGAGCTCATTCCCGGCTGGGAGGCGTGCAGAATGGCTTGAGCAGTTGCGGTGTGTTTCCAGAGATGGAGGTGGGACAGTGCCCTGAGCCATGGGATGGGGTTGTTGGTGAAGTGGAGATCCTGCCAAGTGTAATACACTCAGCATTACCGATCTCCAATTTGCACATAGGGCCCTTGGAGGGAGTGTGCAGCGTATTATGTGGGCTTAGTGCTACTGGCTGGCATGAGTAACTTTCATGACACTCTGGAAGGATTACAGTTGCAGAAGCTAAAAGATGACAACAAATGTGTAGATTACAAGCTGGAAGTGAATCTGTCCAGAGAACTCAAGTCAGTCTCCTACAGTTGCAGGTACAGAGACTGCAAATGTTGGCTGGCCGATCTGTTGCTCTACATGTGTCTAAAGTGGAACAGGAAAGGAGAAAAAGAACGGCCTCAAAGAGTAATACTGACCCTGTGCAGATTCAAACCTATGTAACCAAAGTTGTAGGCTCTACCTGCTGCTCAGTGGGATCACGGACCATTGGGATGGTAATATCTGGGAGGATTTCTGATAATTATGACAGTGACAGTGAATGAAGGGTGCGGTGTGTTGCACCACCCACACCACGCCTCCGCCAGCTCAAACAAGCTAGGCTGGTAACCTACTTGGCGCCCAGGAGAACAAGCTTTGTACCACCTGGAGCAGGAGCCGATAAGAAGTGTGAATGGAGCACTAATGCAGTGGATGATCAGGGACCATTGTTAATGGAATTTGGTGGATCAACCACGGCCTGATGCACAGAGGTTTAGGAATGTATGAAGATTTATACAGAGGAAGTCATGACACTTGTGCCGGCAATTTAGACGGCGGCCTGGCGAGACACGCTGGACATGTGGATGGAATTGGGTGCTGGAGGAAGAGAGCTCGGCAGGCAGAAAATAGATCGAGGAGAGGATGACATGCATTTTGCTGAAAACATCCAGCCAGTGCAGGCTTATAAATACAGTTATAGAGGAACATATTCGCAATTATCTACCAAGGGACCTGAGGGCATGGAATGTATTTGGCTCACTTACGCTGAAGGCCGCATGGGAGCAATACCCACTCCGCTATTTAGTACCTTTGGAGTAAAATGTAAGCATACTCTCAAAGAAGGCATAGAGACTGCTAAGGTTGTGTCTAAAGAGATCCAGTGTGATAGGAGGAGTGGATGAGCATGTCAGACTACCCATCCCTAAAAACAGTGGCCTTTTGTTCAGATGTGGGTCTGAGTTGACACCAGCCTGACACAGGTGGGCAAGGATCAGTTACTCCTTGTCTCATCTTTGCAATCTCAGTCTGATCTTGACTGATTTTACCCAGGCTGGGGGACGTTGTGGCGTGTGGCGTGGGTCCCTCGCTAAATTTTTAAGTCTTGGGAAGCCAGGAGCGTCCTTGCAGAGAAAGAAAAAGGAGGGCTATCTGGTACAGGTTCTGGAAGAACTGAAGGAGTGCTAGTTCGGGTGGAAGGCCGGGATCGCCCATCCTGGATGGATTACGGACCGTCCGAGGCTGTGTTGGATGCATGTGCTGGACCACCAGGATACAGCGCTCTGGCGTCTGATGGGGCCCAGTTTCCGCAACATAAAGGAAGAAGTCCTTTCTTCCAGCTTTTATGCATATTTTGTCAGTCTGAATTTATTAACTTTATAGTCCGGACTGGTTCCGGTTGTCCTATTTCATCCCCTTGGCTTTGTATGTACCTGCTGGGTGGCTTGTTCCTGGTAGTTTTCCTGCTTTACAGCGTACATCCCACGTCTAAATGCCGTCATCTCTTTGCACAGAGGAGAAGTGGGAATTCTAGATATAGATTTTTCCAGTGGGTCTGGTTCCCTGTGTCTTGTGGGTCACCCTGCTCTGATAAACTTTCATCTTGGATCCAGAAAGGGACAATGGAAGGACCTCAGTGCAATCGGGGCGTTCTTTCCTCCTTGCACTCCCTCCTGCTCCTCATTTTCCTCCTAAATCCCCACTGATATGATTCTTCACAAATATGGATCCCAGGTTGTTTTCTCCAGGTTTGCGGAGAGAACCTTGGGAGGGCCCAGGGACTGCAACTGTGTGTATTCAGCTCAGTCTGACAGTTTCAGTTCTGTCATGCAGTTACACAGCAGACAGAAGTGGACCCTACAAACTGTTGGCCCAGTATGATGTGTTTTACAAGACAACTTTGTCTCAAACTTCAAAAGCTCCAGTCAATCTTCATCTTATTAATGAAGAAAAAGAGCTCCAAAATTCTTCTTGTATAAATATATTGTTAATCACAAGAATCTCATTGTTTTATTACTAATGATTTCTGGCAATGTAGATCCCAACCCTAGTCTAATAACCCTTCAATAATTTTTGAGAATATACCAGATTTTAAGTCAAGATCTGGTAATGGATTCTATACAACTTGAATGTGCAGTAGCCTTCTTAACTAGAGAAATAGATATAGTGCGTATTTAGGCAAAATCAACAAGAAATACTAGTGTTGTATACTATCAGAGACATGGATTAAACAAAATCTGTGTAATGAACAATGATTATTCATGTTAGAAAGCTATAATGTTTACAGAACTGGCAAGTCCCAAGCGAGGTGGTGGCATTGCAATTTATACTAAGAAGAGGTTCCTGTCAGTGTACTGGTTTCTTTAAGTCTGTGACTAAACAATTTGAGTTTTTGGCTTCAGACTGTAGTCTCAACTTCCCCTCATGTAGCTGCTGTTGGGTGTTTTTGGAGGACCCAGTCAGCGGAGTAGAGGGGTGCCCTGTCACCTCCACTTAGTACGGCTTTTGGGCTGGATCTGACATTTGGCCAAATCCTTAATTTGGGAGACTTTGAATTTGAACTGGTTTGCAAGCGGTGTCAGATGATTATAGAATGCGTTGTGACTCTCTCTGCCATTTCAGATTATTGCACAACCCAACAAGACCACATAGTAAAAATCCAGAAAAATCATCACTAATTAGCCTAATTCTAACTATTGCCCTCATGAAATATTCATTCACCACTCCATTGGCCTGCGTATTCGTAGCCACTGTACCATGTACAATAGATTGGAACAAACCAAAAAATCCCCAAATTAAACCATCCATTCTGATCAAGCGTGATAGGAAACACTTTTCAGAACAAGCCCAACTCTTCACGATTTGTTTCATTTTAGTTGGACCAAATTCGATGTATTCCTAGTATTGAGGCTTACTGGAAGTTCTTTTATGATAACACCCTTTACAGTTATTGTCAATAAGCACGCACCTTTTTTAACACCAAGCTTGGTACAGAGTTTAAGAGGTAGGGAATAATCCTTGGTTCACTCCCATACCTTTCAGATCTAGCTTCATAATGCCCAATTTTGGCATGGGCAAAAGCAAGAAGGCAATGTGATGTGACACAGACAGAAGCACCTCTTTGGAACAACTCCACACCACCCAGTACTTGTACTTTAGTAATTAGGAAAGCTAAAGCAGATCATTTTCTTACACAGACCTCTAGAAATTTAAACAATCCATCAAATTTCACAGAGAACTATAAAAATCAGTGCTGAACACAATTCAAAAAGCTGAGCTCCCACCCCGTGTATTAAGGAGTCACAGCCAAATTTCCAACAAGGTAGAAATGTTACAATGTTTTAATGAAGGCACTTTATTTCTACTAGTTCTTTGTTGATTTCAATATTGGAAACTCTCAGTAGTAATGCAGGCCATTACCAGCCACCAGTGACCTGCTTTCACCAACTCAGGCTTTTTAATTTTTCTGTTTTGGTTTCCAAGTGCTTACTCTACAGCCCTGAAAGGGCTCCTGGACATTACAAAATCATGCTGGTCACAGCTCACTGGAGCCCTATTTCTTACCCCGTCTAGGAGCTGATTTGTGCCTTTTGGCTGACATACATTTTTAATTTATCTCTTAGCCCACCAGTGTAATTCCTATAATTTGGAAATCTACTTATGTCCTTCCTTTGCTGCCGTCAAGGAGTGATATGGCCTCAACACCATTACCGTCCCATCTAAAACTTTCTGTCTTGGCCTAAGTTTTAGAGCCCAGCTCAAATTAGTAACCAATTGGTGAAAAAATTTTCTCCCATGACAATGACATCCTAACTAGTTTCCTCAATCTGGTTTCAGAGAACAGCACTTTATGCCCACAACCACTGCAGCTGATGAAAGTATTAAGTGACATAATTGACTCCCATATTAGACAACACTGTACAGCACTTTTTATTGGCCTCTCTAAAGCTTTTATTTTCAAATAGATCATACTCTTTCTTATGCAAAGACTTGTCAGTATTGGACTCTCTTCTCATGTGTTGTCAGCTGGTTTCTGCTTCTATCTCTCAGAAAGATCTCATTGTGTACAGGTAGATGGCCTTTCCTCCAGTTCACACTGGAGGTGTAACCAAGGAGCATTCCACAAGGAGTCCAGTCCTTGGGCCTCTTTACATTTTATTATTTACATAAACAATATTGGCCTTTAATCTTCTCAGAGTAATTTCCATTTCTACTTTGATGACACCATCATCTACACCTCCAACACCCTCTTCAGACTTTGGCAATCTCCCAATCTAGAAGCTGGAAGAGGCATTTAACACTGTACAGTCAATTTTTATGGAATTAAAGCTTGTTTTAAACTCTGTCAAAATAAGTAGTGCATAACAGGTGGGGAGACTAAACATGAAGAGTCAATTCATATCATCACATCTCAGGGTAATGTGATGAAGAGGGTATCACAGTACAGGTATCCCAGGATTCTACTGGATGACCACTTTCACTCACCCCTCCTGCATACATCACCTGGTAGAGGAAATTAAAAGTACAGCTAGGCTTTTTCTTTAGGATTAGAGTCCTGTCTCTTCTTGCCAGGCCTAAGAAACTTGTTTCCTCCCCGCAGCCATGGCTGTCCTCGTGTATGATGATATAATCTCTTGCAAAGAATGCTCCCTTGCACAGTTTGTATCTTTGTTAGACTCTGTGTTTATCACAGTTGCACTAGGGGTTCATAATAAATCTTAAATCCAATGACTTCCATCATTGTTTTATTGCTTATAGTCGGGTTGGTTGATCCCGGATTTATCATAGCGCCAGGCGTAGCCACTGGCTTACTTTTATTTATAAGTGTATTTTAGGTCTGCTGCCACCATGTTCCTAGTTTTGTAATGATACAAAAAAATGAGTATGTACGGTCTGAGGAGTCACTTGGGATCTGTTTCTGCCATTGACTGTTCCAACAGTAGGAGACAGAGGAAACTGGGCGCAACACTTTTTAAATTTATTGCTCCATATGAATTGGGAACGATGTAGCAATGCAATGACCTTAAAGTGAAGGAACTGGTCTCATTACATACACACTAGAGACTTTTGAATAATCTGGGGAAAAGATTTAATGTCTGTAGAATTGTTTTTAAGTAGTTTTGGTCAGTTTGGTGTCACTGGATCTATGTATGTGATGAACATTTGCCACTGTACTTTAACTTGGTCTTATATCTTCATATGTATATTTTGTTTTGTCCCTGTTACTGCCAGCTTTACTAACGCCTGTATCTTGCCCAAGGCACTCTTATACAAAAGAGATTTTAATCTCAATGGAGTTTTATCCTGGTTAAATAAAGGAAAAAAAAAAAAAAAAGGACAGGAAAGGAGAAGAATAAAAATAAGGACAAAGAATAAACAAGCACTGCTATCCAGATTTGACTGATTTGTACAATTTATAGGATGAAGGCCGAGGCCCACAAGTCAGAACTTGAGCTGTTGGTCTACAGGCGACATCACGATTTATGTGGCTGTAGACATTTATTAGAAAAACTCAAATAACACAAGAACCAAGTGGCTCCCTAAATAGACACCGAGGCAGAGGAATACACCCCTCATGTGTTAATCACCTCATAAGGCCAAAGGACAAAGAGTGGCACGCTACTGGTCGGGAGGAAGTGCCAGTTTTCCCAGAACAACAGGTACACCAGCTACCAGCTGAAAAGTGAACAGATGCCAATTAAGAAATACACTATTTGGATTACTCCAGTGAAGGAGTGGATCATAGGCATGGATGTTCTGGCAGGAATGACATTGGTACCATCTGAAACAGGGCCGTTTTGAGTTTTGGAACAAGTGCATTAAAATCAGCAAATCTCTGAAAAACAATGCAGACCCTGTACTGGTAGGGAAAGTGAAGATGCCTCCTTTTTTTCCGATACCTGAAGCGATTGGTGGTGAGTCCCAGGCAATACAGAGGGTGCCAGGAGGGCATGATGGGATCTCTGCACCTGAGGTGGGACCATGTTGGGCTGGGAGTGTTGAAAACATGTACGGCGTCATGGAACAATCCCATCAGCCTGCCACACACATACAAAGCCAAGGGTTGCTCCATGGCGCATGACTGGTGACTACAGGCAGCTAAACAAATACACACTGCCATTAACATCTGCTGTGCCAGATTGCTATCCATTGTCGTTGAGGAGAGGTGCTGGCGTCTGCTTTGAGGGTGTGGTATGGTTGTGATTGACGGCTGGTGGCACTGCACCGTTTCCATGCTTGGAGACAGGATGGATCAGTTTAACGTTCACATGGGAAAGGAGGAGCAATACACACATTCACTGGAGTTGCCTCAGGGTTACTACACTGTGACTATATCCTGTCATAGGATGGTTACAGGGCTCTGTGACCAGGTCAGTTTGCTACTGGAGTAATGATTTCTCACTGCATTATTGACATCCTTAGTGCAGCTAAAACTGAGGAAAGAGCAAAAACAGCACTGGACAAAGTGATTGTACATATGGTAGGAGTGTTAGATAGGAAATCAATCCTGCCAAAGTACAAGGTGCTGCCTTGCTGGTAGAAAGTTTCTACAGTATCTAACTGGAACAAAGGTGAAAGAGAAATCACAGCCAAAGCTAGAGGGAAAATACTGCCATTTGCACCAACCACACTAAGAATGATGTTCAGAAGTTCATTGGATTGTTTGGCTTCTACTGGAGAAGTCACATCCCACATCTGGGCCAAATATTACAACCATTGTATCAGGTGACTAGAAAGAAGGAAGACTTTGAATGGACTGGACAAGCATCAGCAGGCATTTGAGATGGCCAAAGAAACTATACAGCAAACTGTCTCACTAGCTAAAGATGCAGTCAAGGTCCAGTGGAGTTGCAGGTGTCTGCCAGAACTAGAGTGCCCTGAGAGGAGGTGGAGTCTGTAGTAAAGCAAGGAAGAACTAGAAACCTCTAGGATTCTAGTCTAGAAAGATTTGCCCCCTGCTGGTATTCGATACACACAGTTTGAAAAACAGTTGTTGGCATGTTACTGGAGCCTAATTGAAACTGAGGCTCAAACCACTGGACATGATGTGATAATGAGGCCACAGATCCCTATTCTGGGCTGGGTCAGTGAGTGAACTCTACGACCTTGTATTGCTATGAGGGGACAGCACAGAGAGTCAAATATTAGAAATGGAAATGGTATGTATCAGAAAAGAGGTCAAAGCTTAGGTGAGAGAGGTGTTTTCTGTATTTACTTGGAACAAGTAGCTAGTGCACCTGAAGAAGGAGAACAAACGTTTGAAGTAGCTTTTACAGTTACAAAGTCACTCAGTGAAAGCTTTAGAAGGAGACGGTATGTTGACTTTGACAGATGAACAGAGAAGCAGGGCGTGGATTCACTGATGGATCTTGCTCAATGGAATGGCTGGAAAAAGGAGCTGGAAGGCAGGAGCATTCAATCAGGAGTGGGGTCAGACTCTGAAGGGGTGGGAGAGAAGGAAAAAGCAGTCAGTGGAGGAGGCTGAATTGAAGGCGTGTCACACATATGGTTTTGCAACAAGTAGCAGGTGTACAGGAAGGTGTACATTTTCTCTGACTCTTGGTCAGTAGTGGAATGGATTAACCACCTGGATGCCTGCCTTGGCAAAATCACGACTCAGAAAAACCCTACAAAGTAAAGGAGGTTTGAGGCAGAGATTTGTGGAAGGACAGGCTGAGGAGAAAAGCACAAATACTTGATATAACAGTGACACATGTAAAAGATACTCAGCACCAAGACACACAGACCCAGAAGCTCTACACAACCGATATCAGCAACGGTGTTATAGTGAGGAGCTATGTAATAGAAAGACAGTCTAGTGTAGGACTAGCTGAATGGAGCTCATCCAGGAAATCAGGTCACTCAGAATTTGGGGACAATGCAGTGAGCTCCAAAGACAGAGGCACTGGAGTCTAGAAAACTGGAAGTAGTCTCAAAACTGTTACATACAACAATGTGAGCAATGTCAGCATCAGGGAGAGGTACACCCCACAGCATTTGCAGGGTCAACTGCTGGAGGAAACTCACTTGAGCCAGAAAATGGCAAAGTAGTTTTATTGGCCCTATGCCCAGAATCTCAAGGATCTGTGCATGTACATGGCCAGCCAGTTAACACATTCTCAGGAGTAATGGTAGTCCATCCCATGTAAATATGCTAATCAACATGCTACCATTCAGTGTTTGGAGGCTCATAGAAAATTCTGTAGAGTCCCATTACAGATTCAGACAGATAATGAGTACACTTTACTAGGAATGCAGTCAAAGAAAGTGGCATCAAGAGAAAAGCAGCTGAGTGGATTTTCCATGTTCCCTATCATCCTCAAGCAGCAGGGCTGATAGAGAGAATAGATGGAATTCTGAAAGACTCACTGAGAAAAAGACTGTCAGTAACCAATGATCTGACAGGATGGAGAAGGGAATTTGGATCAGGCCTTAAAGCTTGGCAAGCTGAATAATAAATAATCGGACCAGGAGTAACTCCCTACGAATAGGATGGTCAATATACATAATACTCCAGAAAAAGAGCCTATCAGGGGATGCTTGGGGAAAACTTAATGATAAGGCAGAAAATACTCCAGTAGAAACTACACCTGGATTTCAAGCAGGATTAGATTTAAGAACTCCTGAAAGCGATGCTCTAGCTCCAGGACAGACTTCAGAACAATTGGTAAAAACAGGCCCTAGGACTGCAATGTCCCTCCCAGGGAATTTTTGCCAAGGTCAGGATTGTCACTCAAGGACTGACCCAATCTTAGCGGAAGTGTGTGATCAGGACTACTAAGGAGAGCTAGAGGCCAGTCTGTGTTAGCCTAGGAAAGTACCCTTGGTGCCTGGACAGGGCTCAAAAATAGCTCCTTTAGTAATCCGACCATGTGACATGACTCCAAGTACAAGAGATATCTGCTCCAACCTCCATTTACAGCACGAGGTGCTGGAAGAAGGATTGGATTCTCAGATAAACCAGGAACTTAAAGTGTGGGTAAAGACAGGAACCTGGGGTCCACCCAGAGGCAGCTGAGATCATTGCTCAGGGGGCCGACAGAGTGGTGTGATCATATTTCCAGGACAGGAAAAAGTAGGTGATGTACCCAGTGTCGAAATGTTTATCTGTCCCAGAGAGGACTAGTGTACTTTCTTTTTCCTATATACCCAATAGCATTAATCTATGTCTAGAATGTTCCGATAAGAACCACCAGCAATGTGAGGCGACTCAGAGACGCATCGGGTGACCAGTACAAGCAATAGTACACATGGCGAGCCCAAGATGCTAGAGGTGTCGACAACAGGACTACAATCACTCCCTGCTCTAGGTGCCATGGCATTGATGTAGATTAGCCTCTTCTGGTACTTAGCGGCTTGCTTGGCGATGCAGTTGATGGAGGCCATCAACCCTATGTCATAATGGGCCTGGGCTGGAGAACTCAGCATATGCTCAGAGGCAATGGATGTGCCCTATTGCAAACCTCCACTAGCACTTCACCCCATCTACTCAATTATGAGAGAGTGTGCATAGACTTGAGGTACAGCAGAGGGCATGTGTTCCTGTTGTAGAGGAAGAACTGCAGAGTAAGCTTTATCACCGCTGATATGAGCCTGTGTTTGAGTCATATAAATAACTGGACATGTGTAACTATTGGCTCCTACTAGAATTGTCAGCTATTACCTGAGAAGTGGGACACATTAGGATCCCCTTAGATATCACCACTATACCCACGCAGAAGTGCACCTTTGGCAGCTATATAATAGGAGGCAATACACAGACAGTCAGTAGTTACAAGAGACAATTTAGCCCCCAATAAGCCTCCACCTGTCAAGAAACTATGGCAACAACACAAATACGGCACACTGATGTACACTGGAAAGTTTTATTTCCTCCTTTGCTACACGATATGGACGAATGGCAGCGCGGCGAGAATGGTATGACACACTGCTCGTGGAGTTGGAACTGCTCTTGGTCTATCAAACACTAATGATAATGAGATAACCTGAACCATGTTGTCAGACACAGGTCATCAAACATGGCTGGGGATCCAGCAAATTGGACTCTGGATACTAGTCACTGTAACCTTACAAGAAGAAACATACGATTATTTTTGTACGATTTTAACTGGAAAATGATGATGATGAAATAGTATAGAGCAAATACTAACAAATATTACACAGCTATGTAATGTACAATCAGTGAATGCTAGAGTACAAAGAGAATCATTTTTATAAGAGCTGCAACTTGTCCAATAATGTCCAATGAATGGAGGAAGAATTTGGAGACATTACTGATAACTGGTGGTTAAAGGTTCAACCCTAGCCAAATGAAATGTAACAGTGCTTGCTGTGTGTGAGCATTGGATCCAGTATAATGTGTCTAGAAACGGTGACAGTATGCCGATTGCCATGTATGACCTATAATAACTTCCCTTCAGGGATATTGGTTTTGGAAACTCAGGGGAGATTGGAACATTACGCATGCCAATTTTGCCTATGACCTATGCATGTGTGAACAAACAGATAAGGGGGTTGCTTGGCCTATTACGTGAATCTGTATCAGGAACACATACTTAACCAAAGACGATCACGTTATTATGACTGGTATCATGAACCATCTAGAAATATGCTATAGCAGGTGGCCCACACACTCTGTCGCGTAGCATCCACAATTGCCTCAAAGTGCCCTATACTGGATGCCTCCATCTGGTGTTCATTTGTGGCACTGGAACCAACATGACCTACTGGCCAGCTAATTGGCAGTGAGGCTCGCCAGCATGGGCTCAGTGGAGGATGCTTGAACTGTTTCCCTAGCCAGTATCCTTGGACCCAGGTTCAGAGAAGCGCACTGAGGAACCTGTCTCCCCAGGAACTAAAGCAGATTCTCAATTCTCTGTAGGTCTAACGTTTTCCAGACTACAGGTGTCCACCTATGTGGCAAAAGGAAGGGTGTGCATGCCTTAGCAGAGGCTGGTGAAACAAGATTCTGCTCATCACTGGTGGGATATATTGGAAAGCACACCAGTAACAGCCCGATGACAGACTTTTGTACCCCCTCTGTTGGTTCTTGTAATAATCTATCCTTTGCTGGCGCTTCAACAATGTATGTACATGTATCTATATTAGACAGATCAGAAGATCTTTAATTCAAGCGTTTATATAATACAGCCCTAAGATGAGAATCACTTTTCAAATAGATGACTTGTTACCAAGCCTCATCCTTTAATGGTGATTACTATTTAACGCTAAACCACCAAGAGTCACACCATTAGTAGCTTTGATGTATAGGAACTCGACTCGAAATTATAGGGAGTGGGTGGGATTTACCACCTAGAGCCAGTGGTAAGCTATATCTTTGCAGTGTATTAGCTGTTGCCGATCTGCAAGATAGCGTCGCCAGTATTCTGCGTCACAGCCACGCAGTGCCCTGTTAAAAGAATCCTGATGGAACGCAGCTCCCATGAAGATGTACCTTTAGATGAACCATTGGGAAGCAGGGACTCTGGCTAGAGAAATATATTTTTACTTTGGATCACACTGCTCTAAACCCAAGAGAATTTAGAATGTGCCAGGGAGAAATATTACAAAAGTGTCCTAACACATTGCCAAATGTTACATAAACTGTCCTAATTAAGGGCTTATATGATTGGCTCCACTCAATGTCTATGAGAATATAACTTGTTTTGAAACTGTTTGTATCAAAGGAGTAGCAGGGAATGTTTGGGAGTAAGGGCAATGTTGGCCGCTCAGGAGTATTTCCTGGCTCGAAAACACTTTACCGGACCCATCGCTTGAGCTCAGGCGCAGACAGAGATTAGCCCTCCTGGCTGCTCCTGGGCTCTGTCTGGGCAACACGTGATAAAGATTAGGGAGAGAGCCTAGTTCTGGCGGAGTCTGCACTGCAGGTTCACGATCGAATGGCCAGCCTGGCCAAGCCCACTCTGCCCGGACAGACGGCTCTCCAGTCAAGTGTCTTGATAAGAGTGTTGAATGAATGTAATCTGGATTCATATAATCTATCACGAAGGCTGTGTTTGATGTGTGATAATGTTACACTGGGCTTTACCGAGAATAAGCTAAACACAGGTATTCCAGCAAATCAGTTGATGTGTGTAGATAATGTTCCACACAAACAGAGGAATAAACTGACAATTATTTCTAACTTAAAATCAGTGTGTGTAATGCTTGATGCTATGTGTGTATTCACTATGTAAGCCAGCCACCCTCGGAACTAACTTAAAATATCACAAAACAGGCCTCCATTTGTGAAAACAAAATATAATGTATATAGTATAAATAGTGTAGGAAATAGATTAATTCAATCATTAAGTAATATCAAATTATGTATTTACAGACAATATCTTTGGTGTGATCATGAAACCATTAGAGTACCTTTAATACTAGAAGGTATCAGAAAGCCACCCAGTTTTGCTAAAAGGAAACTTGTAAGGTTTGACATTAATTAATAGAGTCCTCTTCTTTAATCTCAGGTGCTACTGAGGTTCTTGACCTAGTGTACACATTGATGATTCAATTTGCTTTATATACACACACCGTCAAATAACCAAGTTCTTTATAAATGAGATGTTTATTTGACAAACCTTCTACTTGAATTCCTACTGCAAAGAAAATAACTAATAATAAATAGATTAGTTTTGACCAAGCTAAATAACCAAATTTACCTAACAGAAATAATAAAATAGAAAATCCACAACTAGAATAGAGGAGGAAGATTGATGGTGAAAACATGGCAGTTGACTCATTTGTGACAAATGGAATGAATGAGTTAAACAAAGTTTGGAAGGATGAGGCCAATTGAGTAGTTCATTGTAGACAATTTAATTCAGTGGTAGTTATCTAGACCGAATTAGGCTATTTAACAAATTTTGGATTTTAAGTTTGGTATGTACCATTCAGCAGTTGGGAGTTTGAGAGGCATCAGAGAGAAGGCTGTGCAGAGCAATTTTCTAGTTTGAATTTAAGTTCAGTATTCTATTGATGTCTTGTACCAAATATTATTAAGTTTGCTTAGATTAGAAGCCCTAAATTCAGGCCACATTTAATTTGGCGCTCCCAGATCATCAAACTCTTAGATATCTGTAAAATGCTATATGCAGTATATCACCTGTTCCTGGATGGATGGGAGTGAGGAGTGGCTGCAGGTTCTGTCTGGATCTACTGGATCTCTGCAGGCGACTTCTGGCTCCACCATTGGCTCTTTTCCAGACATGGTGGGCATCCTGGACCAGCTCTGGACACTCTCTGAGGAGTTCTAGAGCCCTTTGGTCACATCCCTCTGGTCCTCTAGTTTGACATGGCTCCATCTCAGTCTCTCTCTGTCTATCTCACTCCTCTTCACGGTATAGTCTCTGTGCCCTTGCTTCAGTTCTCCCCCTCTGCACCCATGTTGGTGGGGCGTCAGCTGAGATTCACGCCAGCCAGTGTGGGCCAGAGCAGTCTTTCTTCTTTTTAGGATTTCTTCATGAAGGGCTGAGTCATTTCTGCACAGAAAGCCTGTAAATACTGGAAGAAACAGAAGGAGCTGACTCCCACATTTTCAGGGCAACAGGAGTAGACAGAGGAGACCAGAAGATGGTGTGAGGCGGGATGCAGGATTGGAGGATTCTGGATAGGCTATTCTTCAGTGCCATGAGGAATGCTGGGTCCTGAAAAAGAAAAGGCCATTCCAGAGGCAACATTCAGGAGTCTTTCCAGTCATATCTGGAGTAGGTTGAAGATTCTGGAGAGGTTGCTCTTCAGTGCACCATGAGGCGCTGAGGCCCTCTTGGTGGAGGAGCATGCTCTCTGTCTCTAGGTCATCATTAGTTCCACTCCCCTCCCAGCATGTGGGAGAGGGAGAACAGAGATGCAGTGGAGAGGATGAAGACCAGAACTTGACTGGCTGAAGGGCTGAAGAAGAGTAGAGAGAGCGCTCAGACCAGCTGAGGCTTTTTATGATCTTTGTTGAAGGTCCAGTGGGGCGTGTGACCACTGGAATCCCTCCCCATCCACCAAGTTGCTAGAGACAGTATTCTTTTTCAACTTATTTAATGTTAATACCTGCTGTGTTTTAATTTATTAAAGCTTCTCTGTGTGAAAACTCTCTCTCTCCTTTGATCAACATAGCACCTATGGTAGGAAACCACAGGAAGCAAAGAGCATGACCAATTGAATCAGAGTGTAATCAACAGATTAACCCAGCACAGATGAACCATGGTGTCAGAGCATGTAGGAAAAGGTGTACTACAACAGGCAAGATCTATAACCTTGTGGTGTGTCTGTGGGCTTAATCCACAACCAATCCCCACACTTGTGCAGCTAGTCCCCATATCAGAAGGAGGAGAAAAGGAAGAGGACCTACATGTGGAGACTAGTGTTTGACATTATAACTTGGTGGCATACTTATCAATGACAGTATTTGAGGAATGAAAGCATGGTTGGCACCATTAAAATCTTAATACTAATGTTCTATTTCCAGGCAGGAGAAAGGGAAGAGGGCCACATTAAGCTTTGGATATGCTCTCTGGCAGGATTAAAGCTGGAGATAATGGGCCATAAGCTCCTCCCCTGAGTGTATGTCCTGGAGTTCAGCCCAGGTCAGAGAGGAGGAACTGGTGCTTATCTGTTTTTTTGTTGCCCAGTCATAAAACTTAAGCCACTTGCTTTTTCCAAATTTTCCACATAGTGTCAAGATAGATTTCCTGGGGAAATACTCAGAAATGAGAAGAGTTAAGTTCATTATTGTGCTCACTGTTATGCTGGGCATATTAAACACTTTTCATGTGAGACACTCTTTTTATTCTGTAATATTTAATGAGAAAGCTTTCATATTTATTTGTGTTTGTATTTATTAACTCAAAAACAAGTGAGAAAAATCAAAGTTGTAAAGGAAAGCTTAATGTTGTAAATGATTTTTGAAATATGTTTTTTTCTAAAATAAAAATATTAAAAAAAGAAATACAAATTCTCACACTGACTGTACATCTTACAAATACAGAAGTGTAAACCTTTTGAAACTCAAACTATACAGTAAAGATATGTTGTTGTGTTGTGGCTCCCTTACAGGATTGCCTAAATTTTCTTAAGTGTTGCACAGATCATGGTGATTTGTGACAAACTGTCTTTAACACAACAAAACCCATATTGATATGAACACCTTAGAGATACAAGTTAGAGAACACAGGAGGTGTGCAGTTACTTCAGCAAAGAGAGCTTCAAGGTTTTTATCCTTTGGCTGCATACACACTCTTGCTGGAAGGCAGCTGACAACTTTGAAGCTTCCACATTGCCCTCTCTCCTCTTTCCAAGTAAGACAGGAGTAAATGAATGGTGTTGTACCAATTATTGTCTATATTATGTCTAGGTATGTATTTAATTGCATCAACTAATGTTGAGCTTACTCTGTACACACTGAGAATGTATGTGCCCAGTGTTTCTATTTATTTTAACAGTGGCTATCTTGTCCTCAAACTTGTATTTCATCACTGTAACTACAATTTACTGTGAATTTTCCCAGATATGTGGAACAAACTTATGCTCAAACAAAATACATTCCAAGTCAATATAGTTTCCCCCAATTGGGTTAACTGTTTGAGGATTTTATGCAATTTTTTTAACAGAATGAGCTTCCAGGCAAATTATGACTGAAAAAGATTGCTTCATTATTTCTCAGACAAAAAAGCATTTCAAACATGGGATTGTAACTTCAAAACATTTAAGTACATAGAAATTGTATTTTATCTTTAACAAATTAAATCAAATCCCTTTTATTTCTCTGTAGTACACAGGATAAACTGTAGGTTTGGTTGTATTAACAGAGAACCTGTAGAGTATGTGTGAGAGTCCCCTTGATGGAGCACACTGTCTCACGCACACCACTAAACAGCCACATATGGGAGAGATTTGCGCACTTCTCATACCCTTGCCCACATGTAGGAGATACTGTTTTACAAGCTGCAGATGCATTTATGATTACCTAGATTTTCTGATGATTACATTAAGATGGTTGTTTGGCCTTATAGTCTGTTATTCACTTGCAATAGAGAGCTATATCTGTAGTTTATTTATATTTGCATGCATTTTTTACACTAATCTCAAATAATCCAGGCATTTTTAAGCATTTCATGTCATTTCAGCCTCTCTTTCACTAAGTGTACTTAAAACCCACTGGCTTCTAATTGTGGCTGTATGTGCTTTCACAGGATGTCAGCCATAGAAACATTGAAAAGACATTTACAGTCATCATCATCATGAAGATCACTATCCTCCATCTAGACACTTGGCTGGGAAAACCCAAGATCCCAACTACGTGTCGGTCTCATCACCAGAGGGGAAAGAGGTTCTGGAGGACTGGAGAAGTGTAGTGAAATGCTTATCTGCTGCTCATAAGGTGTCATTTATGACTCTGCCCCCAGTTGTTACACCCTGAAACTAAAATACACATTTAGTGAGTGTTTCAGGAAACTGCTTCTTAGGCTTGGCCATCCCACTCAAATGTCTTTAAAGTCCACACTCTCCACAAGAAACTTCTAGGATGAGTGTTTGTGCAGTATTGCAGTGTTTTATATCCTTTGTGTATGTCCCACATAAGGAAAGCTTCTTAACTTAGTTTGTTTCCTATCAGTGATCACAGGCATCCACAACCAAACAGTTGTGCTTTTTTCTCCTCTAAGATTTTAAAGCACACCAAGATTTTACATGGAGTCTTTATTATCAGCATATTTAGATGTTACAGGATCTTTATATCCCTCGACATGTTTGTGGTTATGACAATATTATTATCGATATAAATATCTATGCAAGATGTTGTGGAAATATTCTTGTCAGGATGGTCTAATCTCACAGGGTTCTTCAATTACACAAGGAACAGAGCAACTGCTGATTCAGTTTTCCCAAAGGGATTGCTTTTAATATCTGTCTGCAGAACAGAGATGAGAATTCAGACACACACAGCACAGAGGCTTTGTGAGTGAATGCCCGCATTACAGAATATAAGGAAAAACAATATTTATGCACTTCTAGTACATACATGCTTACGTGAGTTCCTGCTGACAAGCAATACTGTCATAGTGAGGAAACAAACATGCTGTATGCTTTAGTATAGACAGAGTCCACAAGTCTATCAGGCCTGATGGGCGAGGAAAGGACACACACACTGTTCTCTGTGAAAACTAAAAACAAGATAACTTCTAGCGACATCATCACGAGTTCCAGACATAACAGCTTATACAGTCAGCTAAATTTCCATCCCATTCCCTCCTTTTGTTCCTATAAGAACAACTAGAAGTAAATACAAAGTTTACTAGAAAGCATCAAACATCAGATTATGAACCTTTTGCATAGTCTTAAGATCAAACATCATTAAGATGCTCCAGTAACAGGAAAACAGTTTGCATTTGTACTTGTGAGAATAGAACTCTCTGGTTATAAGCAAAGCTGAAAGCCAGATAGAACCCAGGGATTGTAAAATTACACAAGTGATGTTACATTGCACAGCGCTCTTACTCAGTACAGATAACAACTTCAGCTATCACTTAAAACAGGATGAAAAGAAAGACTCAGAGTAGAACCTGTTCCAGGCCTATACAGGCCATCAGACAGTCGCCTCCCAAGTCATTATAACTTTATGTTTCTCACATGTCCATGCTGTAAAAACAAACAGATCCAATGCATCTCAGTTCTTCTCAGAGGTCACACCTATCCAATGGTTACACACATAGATTCAGGCGAAAACCCTTTTCTAGGGAAAAAATCCTGAATGACCCTCTCCTATAGGCCAGAGGAGAAAAACCCCATTAGGTGTCGGATGAGGGAAAACACCTCCATTGTCTCCATGTAGTAACGATCACCATTCTCGGCTTACAGTGAACCTGGTTGTAACACAGAATAAACAGACATTAGAATCATCATAAAGGCATTATAATCACGCGAATATTTATGAAAATGTTGAAAAGAGTTGACTGTATGCTGGTGCATATCTCTTTGCTGGAATTTCGCTTTGTTTCTTGCATCCGCTGTTCTGGCATCATGGTTTACGTTGGAACAAGGCGTTTACTTTTCACCATCTGTTCCGGTTGGTGACTTGGCACGTCACTTGTAGCAGGGAGCGCTTTTACCTCCTCCTGGCTGTGGATCTTTCAGGTGGTGGGTCAGTTGGAGCTGAGCGCACTTTTGCAGTGGGGCCAGCGTGGAGTCCATTGATCTTTCTGCAACCTTCACTGCTGTGTGTGTGTCGTGAGGAGGATCTGGAATGGGCCTTGCCAGCATCTGTGTTTCCATCTTTTCCTCCTGAGAGTCTTTCACAGCCATGCTGAGTCTCCTGTTTGGAGTCGATGCAGTGGACCTTCAGCTTGGCCAGGAGTGCAGCAGCACTGTCTCATTGATAGCTCCCCTTTGTGCATGCTGCTCGTCTTCAGATCCTGGTGGTGGGATGGACCAGCAGATCCACTCCATTTCAAAGCTCAGACACTGGGCCATCTTCTTTTCCAGTTGAAGTCAATCCCAGCCCCCTTACAGGTGAATTACACTGGTTAAACTGGCTGTCTGTATTCTGGATGTCTCATTTCCACCTGCCTCCAGTGTGTGTCTGCAAAATACAATAATGGCAAAACAACACAACAAGCAACAATATGAAACATAGATAAAACAATCCATTAAGTGTTATTTCTACTCAAGACTTCCTGCTTTAATTTCAAAATTAAAGCCCTTATAATCTGTTGATAGAACTGTGTTTATTAACATGAGACCTTTATTTTGACATACCATTATGTATAAGAATAAATGTCAAGTGCAAACTTGACTAACTTTATGTAGAAAGACAATGAGCCAGCCCGATGCATGCCAGAGTTTATTCAGAAGGACCAACTGGACTCATCCTCTAATGCTCAAATCACTTCAGTCCTTTGTAAGCCTCACCAACATCTAAGCCTGCAGAGATGTGTGAGATATGGTGACCTTAGTCGCACTCCAACACTACAGTTGTCCATATCAGGAAACATTTAGCCTCGTTATACTTGCATGTTTGGATTGACTCAAAGTCCTTCACCAAGCCTTAATATCCATAATGCTTAATGCTGGCCTTCTTGATAAAAATGGAGTTTAAGTACTCACTGTTCTGCTTTATAGTGGATATGGAGGCTTTACTTTTACTGACTCAGAGCGGTGCCTCAGTGTGTCCTCTATCCAATCAGAGGGTCTCACACACTTACTTGAAGATATTGTCGTCGTCACCCTCTTTTTCCTGTACCTGTGAATGGAGAGATGCTGCAATTTACAGTTAGTACACCACATAATTATGACACACATAGTCCAAAATTTTGCGAGGTCTGGGAGCGTCCCCCTGGGACCCACTGTCTAGGACCCTCAGGCGTAATCCCTGTGCACAGCTTGGGCAGTAAAAGCCCTGTGTGTTGGTGGAGGCTCCCAGTGGGCATCAAAGCAGCCAGCAAGGCCTCAACTCCTGATTAATTTGGAATCTGCATAGATTTTTGCCACTATTTACTCCTCAACTTGACCTTAGGACTGCCAAACTTAGGCAGATAGTGAGATTAATTAAAAACTTACAAACTGCACATAATGTACAGATTAACCCAAAAGAGTCAGTTCACTGTAAGAAATGATTCTACTGTAGTCATATAGATCTGAATTAATGTATTAGAGTAAAACACATTTCAATATGATTGTGATTTTGATTTTGAAACCAGATATTTACCAGTGTACATGGATGTAGACAACAATCTAAAACACAAAAATGAAGTGCTATTAAAATTCTTATTTGAGTATTTCTCAAGTTCTAGCCACTTTCCTACAGATTATAGACTGAATATTTCTTAAAAAGAGGAAGAATATTTGGAGGCCTAGAATTCAGTGCATTTATTTATTCAAATCAGTATTTTGAGATTAATGTAGATGACTATTACACAATTATATATCACTGACACATAGAATTAATTCTAATAATAGTATTTATTCCACATTAGGGAGTTTATCTTTTTCAAATCAACTCCAATATTCTGTGTGAGGATTACAATCAATTATGTACTGTTTTCTATTTGAATCTACTCAATGAATTCAACTATTAAGGGCATCATTTAATTACAATATTTACTAAATACTGAACCTTGTGAAATCTAATAAACAATATTCCTTGTCTATTACCTAATTTTTATTGAGTAAATATCGTGTATCTTTTCTTACAGTGTGCATATATTGGAGCCTACAGTGTCCCTGAGCTGGCTCAGCGCTTCTCAGTCAATGTTTTCCAGTCCTGCTCTCTGTGCTGAGGGGTAGAGTCCTGTAGTCTGTCAGAGGTCTGGAGAGTCCCCACACTTACAATTAATCCCATTTCCCTTTTTATTACTTAAGTACAGCATGTCACCTGTCTGTAGTCCATTTTGTGGGTCTCATAAACAGCAACCATCAGTAAATACAGTTCTTGTGTCTCTCTGGATAGTTAAGGGGCTCCATTCTGTAAATCAGCTCTCAGTTTAATGTGTGATGTTATGTGGTATCAGCTGCAGTCAGTGACTGATATCTGATTATGTGTTCTATTTTATGATATTTTGCTTCTGCAGCATTTCATGTGCATAGTGGTTATCTATTTCTGCAGTGTCTGATTAGAACTGTAATGGCCCCCATCAAATACCTGCTTTACTCTCCCCTCTTTTTTTTGTTTTGTTCCAGAAACATCCAGATGAAACGATACCAGAAAAAAATCAAGTGTATCTATACTGTTGCCCAGCCTCTGAATGCCAGACCAGAGCACATCATTAAACTCCAGAGTTCGAGTGGGAGACAGAAAAGGCTTTTGCTTGTTATCACCTATCAGAGTCAGTTTCTTTATAAGTAATTAAAACAAACAGCCAGTGACTGGGACTGAAATAGAGGCACATAAGTCAGAAAAATATTTAACATACCATTTTATGGAATCCATATTCCATGCCAGCTTTCCACTTCAACACTTAGTTCACCATCCTGTCAATCCAGCAGAAGTAGGAAATATAAATCCTGGGTGTGCAACATCCATCAAGCTATGTAACCAGCCATCGCAGGCCCCAGAACTGCAGTGACCACCACCCAGGGTACACGGTCTGCCACAACCAGATTGGGAGACAATGTATGGTGTCCCCCTTACACAGAGACCCTAAATCACAGGTGTAAACAGTTCTTCATTGCATGTTCAGTAGCATCCTGTGTGTCATGACTATGTGTAAAAGCTAGTGCTTACATTACAAATATCAGCAACAAGCGATTCTTCATTGCACAGGCATGTGGAAATGATAACAATGCAATAATTGATTGATTTTCATTCCTTATAGACAAGCCTAAATCTTTTATTTATTTATTTATTTATTTATTAGCTCCAACTGAGAAGGGATATCAGGGGCCTGTAAGTTTGAGCAATCAGAGGGCATAATATGTGCTGGCAAATGCTGACCTGGTTCCATTTCTGGCATCTAGTTTTGCTCATAGGTGGAGCTGAAGTTGGGCCATCAGTGTTAAGAGATGTTTATCGATGCCTCCTCACTTTCACGACAGGAAAAATGCACAGAGTGTTTATTTCATGAGAGAGAGGATGAAGCTGGAGGTGTGGAGTGTGGTATCACTTGTGTTCATGGCTGTGTGACCAGATGTCAAAGCGTGTAGAGTTAACCTTCTCTCATTACTATTAGGGTGACCTTCAGGGTCAAAGTTATTCTTCCTTTGTAGTAGAAGTCTAGATTTGACTGATTTCTTTGTGAGGGGTCTAGCAGCATTTAGTTTAAAATCTGCAGCACTTGTAAGCTTCCTCTCTGTATTTTTATCTTCTTTAGGTCATTCTGTCTCTCCCTCTGTGTCTGTGTCCGTCCAAGTCGTCTGTCTGAGTCTTGTATCAGCTTGTATACTTGAACTCTCTCCAAAGTTAGCAGAGCATCACATCCTGGAAATCAACTATTTTTTAAAAAAAAAAAAAATCTGTTTCAATTTATCCCTCATTTCCTGTTTTTCTGTGGTGTGTTGGGATTAGTGCCTCCTTAGCCCACACAGGCTACTCCTTCTCTGGATTTTGGGCTTCCCACACTGCTCCTTTGGTGTGCCATAATTTATGAACTTACTTTGGTTGTACATGACACTATACACACACACAATTTCAAGTGTATAGATGCACAGCCACCTGTTAGGAGGCTACAAGTGTGCAAGCTTCTACAGAAAGTCCTAGAGAGCATTTATACTGGCTGACTGCAGAGGATCCTGCAGTCTCACTAACAGTTTTGCCACACCTCAAATTATGTACCAAAACCACACCTGAGAGTGTACTCACACTCTTCAGGTTTTCTTTTTCACTTCTCAACTCATTTGCTCTTGAGGAAAGACTGTTCCCACACAATTTGAACCCCAACACGTGTATTTTAATTCTCTGCACCATTGCTTTTCTGCCCATGATGCTCTTTCAGATGAGGACTTTGCCTCCGTTTGTCGCTTCTCTTATTTCTCTAGACTCTTTTACCATGTGTTATAATGTGCCTTGACTCAGCACAGACTAAACATCACTTTCCCACAGACCTTCGTTTTAGTTCTAATCAATGTATGCACAATTCTATTGAAAAGCTTACCTTTTTGGGCTTTTCAGGTGTATATAATGATGTCTAGGTAAGATGAGAGTACGATCCGTGATACTTCGGACTCCAACTAACCTTTTTGCAGAAAAACACATTTGATTCATTTTGTTCTCAAAGCAGCTTTGCTTTACCCTTCTCAAGTTCCTTTAACACAGCTTTACCTGATTTCTGCTAGAATGTTCAATCAACATTGCCAAGATTCTCACACACACTATCCCCCCCTCCTTTTCTCTTCATGGCACCCACAATAGAGCCCTGTACTGTTGCACCTCAGCAGTGCATTTGCCTACTCAGTTTATTTTTATAGAGCTCTTATCTTTTACTGCTGCATAGCTGTCTTATATCTGAGTTCCTACTTGGTCTGTGGCTCCCAGCCAAGAGCCTGCGTTCTTATTTTTGACTTACAAGGCCAAAAAAACTATCACTTTTAACCTGTGTTCTTGCCAGAGCTCCACACAGTATTTTTCCCTGTATTGTTCTTGGCAGGCCCTCCCACCACATTCTTTACCCCTGTGTTCTTACCAGAAGCTCACACATTCTTTACCTGTGTTCTTGCAGAAGCTCACTGCTCCCTGTGTTCTTGCTTACAGCTTCGAGACCCAAAAGCTCAAGCACTTTTATGCATGAGGCTCCACAGGGTGAGAATAATAAGAACTGAAGAAGAAAAAGAAACACCTGTTCTTGTTTTGCGATCCTTGAGTCCTGGTTCCGAGATTCAGCACTTACTGTGGAATAAGCGTAATTCTATTCCACAGTTGTCTTAAGAGAAACAGGAGAGGTGATTTGGTTTGTATTTTGAAATTAGTCCTACATTTTACACTCTTTCTTTATGAGCAGCAATACTGGACCTCAGAAATCAGGAAAAACTAGTAATAACTGGAATGTAAACCATCTCACCAAATATTTTGTCCTTGGCTGCAAATCATAGCAGTGAGTCAGTCACAGGCCCCCCCAGGACCTTGAGTCCTCATCCTCAGGATTGTTTTAAGAGGAGAGAACTTAGGTGTTCAATCAACCCAGGTCAAAAAATCAGCCCCTCCAGCGACCCAGAGAGTGGTGTTCTCAGAGCGAGTCCACTTCTGACACCAAAGGTATTGTGGAAATATTTCTGTCAGGTTGGTCTAATCTACACAGGGTTCTTTAATTACACACACAAGGAATGGAAATAACTTCACTGAGTTGGTTACCCCAAGAGTTACTTTTTAATATCTGTCTGCAGAACAGAGATGAGAATTCAGACACACAGCTGAAACTTTTGAGTAGGCTGCCCATCCACAGACTGTAAGGGAAAAACAATATTAGAATAGAATGAGAATAGAGCAGCCTTTATTGTCATTTCACAGGAGGTGTACAGATTCAAGCATGCCCCATAGAGTGTTACATACCACACATGGGCTGGTAGTATTCAATATGTAACACAGGGACAAAATATATCTCTATATTTACACAGCACATGACAAGAGACATATTACAAAAAGCCACGTAGGCATGCGCCTTTTGCATAGTAAGTGAATTGACTAGTAGTTGTATTCAGTAGTGTGCTACCATGTGTAACTTTGTGAGTGTAGTTCAGAGTATACAGGCATCGGTGGGAGTCAGTAACTTGTAATATTGATACTCTGTTAGTATAGGTAAATTGATCATGTAAAGCAGCAATCAGTGATAAATATTGGTTATATACAGTGCAAAATACAGATAAAAATTGCAGATTATTGGTTGTTTGCAGTGCAAAAAAAGATTACAGTTGGGCCTTAGTATGCATCCATTGAGGAATGTGGATGACTCTTTGGCAGTTTACATTTTGATAGTCACCTTGGTAGTGCCAGTTCTCTGTGGTGAGTGAGTTCAAGTGACCTATGACCAAGGGGTGCAGTTGACACCCAGTGCAAATGCTCATAAGTTCAGTGCAGATTTGAGTTAAGTATTGTGACAGCTTTGGGGAAGAAGCTGTCTCTGAGTCTGTTTGTTCTGGCTGGTATGGATCTGTATCGCCTGCCCAGGGAGGGAATGGGATTGAACAAATGGAAGCTGGGTGGGTAATGCTTTTTTATGATGCCTCTTTGCTCTGTTCAGACATCTTGAATTTATAAATGTCAGTCAGGGAAGGCAGTGGGCTGGCCAATGATCTTTTTTGTGCAGTGTTGGTCACCCTCTGCTCCACAGCCTCTTCCTGTCTGCTTTTTGGTGCGCGCAGGTGCCACACTGACTGGCGTAGGTCAGCAGGCTCTCTGTGGTGCTGGAGCGGTAGAAAGTCACCAACGAGCTTGAGCTCAGTTGTTCTTTTTTGAGCACTCTCTAGAGGTGCCCGGTCACTGCTGGGCCTTTCTTGACCAGGGCTGGCGCAGAAGCCCCAGTTGTCCAGGATAAGTCCTGGCAGAGATGCTTGGACCCCCAAGAATTTGAAGGATTGCACTCGCTCTTGTTGCTCGCCATTGATGTACAGGGGGCAGGGGTAGCGCTGTTTCTCCGGAGGTCCAGGATGAGTTCCTTCTGTCTTGGAGATGTTTAGTGCTAGGGTTGTTGAGCTTACACCACCTCTCCAGGTTCAGGACTGGAAATGCTGTAGGCTATCCTCGTTCCCCTATTATCATGCCCACCACTGTTGTGTCGTCAGCGAATTTGACGATGTTCTCCTGGAGTGGGTGGGGCTGCAGTTGTACGTAGTAGGAGCGAGTACAGCAATGGAGCTCACACACAGCCTTGCAGCGAGCCAGTGCTGAGGGATGCGGGCAGATGAAAGAGTGGTGACCCAGTTTCACCTGTTGGGGGTGGTTAGTTTGGGAGAGTCTTTTTTGATCCATGTGCAGGTGGATGATGGGGAGCCCCAGGCTGGACAACTTGGGGATCAGGATGTCTGGTATGATGGTGCTGAAAGCTGAGCTGTAGTCGGGTGAAGACATTCCCACACCCAGCTCCTTGTCTCTCCAGGTAGCTCAGCGCCCAGAGTGGGAGAGCAGTGGCTATTGCATCCTCTGTCGATCTGTGTTGGGCCTGTATGCAAACCGGTGTGTGGAGTCCCAGAGGTGGGGAGGCAGGCTTTGATGTAGCGTGAGGAATCAGTTTCTCAAAGCACTTTGTTATGACGGGGTGGAGTGCTACGAGGCGAGAAAGTCGATTGAGGGTGGTAGTGGGTGACTTTTTTGGGGACAGGGATGATGGTGCGCGAGATTTTGGGCAAGTGGGATGATTGATTGTTCCAGTGACCTGGTGAAAATGTCTGTGAACACATCTGCCAAGGTGATCAGCACAGGCCTTCAGCACCTTTCCTGGCACACCTGGCCAGGCCAGTGGCTTCTGGGGGGTTAGCGACCTCGAGCATACCTTGCCTCCTCAGGAGTGACCCTCAGGGCAGGCTGGAGGGGTGCTGCCCTAGTGATTACAAGGGAGCTGTGGTGGGAGATGGGGAAATTATGCTGGTGGTGCAGTGTGTACTGTCTAAGTGGAGAGGGAGTGTGTGGTGGGGTGGCTGTGTGGCTGTGCCTGGAGCTTCAAAGCGGAGCAAAAGCTGTTTAGCTCCTCCGCTTATTGCCCTCATTTGAGTCCCCGGCTGACACAGCAGAGCCCCCTGTAGTTGGTGATAGCTTGGATGCCCTACCACAGTTGCCTGGAGCTTGTCAGCTGCTCTCCTCAATCCCTCCTCCACTGTAGTCTGCTTTGGCAGCACTGATTCCTCTTCTCAGGTCGAGCCCGAGCTCTGCTGCTCAGCGCTCGGGTCACCAGATCTGAAGAGCTGCATCTCGAAGCGCGAGAGAAGGAGTGCAATGACTTGCCCAGTCATCCATGGTTTTTCATTAGGGAACACCCTAATGTTTTTTAACACGGTGACTGGGTACTAATGCAGTGCTTGATATGAGACAGCACTGCATCAGTGTGCGTGCCCAGGTCCTCATGTTGGAAAATGTCCCGTTGTGTTTGCTCAAAGCGGTCCTGCAGTCAGGGGAGGGCATCTTCAGGCCAGGTGGTCTGACTGTCTCTGTGTGGCCTTGCTTGCCGGCTCAGTGGTGTGTATGCCAGGGTAGGGAACAGGGAGAGAGGGTCAGACTGACCAAGGTGGGGAGGGGATGGCCCTGTGTAGGGCATGTTTGAGGTTTGAGTACAATGTGATCTAGTGTATTCTCCCCCTCTGGTTGGACAGTTGATATGTTGATAAAATTTAGGCAGCACAGTTTTGAGGTTTGCTTTGGTTGAAGTCTCCAGTTATGATGTGCCCAGCTACTGCTTGGATAAATGCGTTTGCGGTTGCTGATAGCGTTACTTGAAGCAGAGTGGGTGGCGGTTTTTGTTGCTAGCAGTGGGTGGTACTCTCACACTCTTGGTGATGATAGCAAATGTTAGTTCTCTCGGCAGAAAAAGGGTCACCACTTAGCTTAATAATTCACTCTAGATCAGGACAACAATGTTTGTCTAGGACAGTACTGTTGTTACACTAGCCTTCATGAATAAAAATGCAGGAGTCCACCTGCTCTGTGTTTCCCTGGGTCGCTATTCTGTCCCATCTGTGTAGCGTGATGGCCCCGTCAGCTGCACCGAGCGTCGAGGGATCTGGTGGTTGTAACCATGTTTCTGTAATGATAGGTCTGCGCAGTATTTCACGGATCTAGCGATTTCCAGCAAGCTGCAATTCCAGGTCTCTTTTCCGTTTTGTAATACAAAGAGATCTGGCATTGGAGAGAGTAGAGGCTTGGTAGCGGAGGCTTGAGTGGCTGTTTCCTGAGCTTGACTAAAGGTGTCCGGCCTACAGCCCCGTTTTTGCTTCCTCTCGCGTCTTTTCCTCTTGGCATACGCTGGGCCCGATGATAAATCCACTGGGATCCGGTGGTCTGGCTATCTCCTCGAATGTTGAGCGTCTTGTAAAATCTTTGCTGGAAATAGTCATTTCTTGCCGACGTTGCGGTGTCTATCGGATGAGGTGTAGAGTATATGCTGGTTTCAAGTCCTTGGGTGACGCTGAAACAAACAGTTAAAACACACAATAAATACAAAGCGTGCACTTGAGGAGGAGCTGGGGCCGCCAAGGTCCTGACGTGCCGCCATCTTGAAATATGGCGATATTTAGCCAAGCTACTGATCACATACATACTTACGTGAGTTCCTGCTGACCAAGCAACACCGTCATAGTGATAAACAAACATGCAAAAACGATAAGTAACCACAAAAACAAGTGGCCTGACGTTTCTAGTATATGTCTCTCGTTAGTTTAAAGTATATAGAGAAAGCAACTACATCTCACAAGTTTCCAAATGTCTATCTTTACCAAATGTCACTCCCCACTAGGGATCCCCTTCCTTCTTTTATTCTTTTTTTCTCCTCCCCTCTGTGTTAAATCTCCATGTACCCTCTCCCTCTCTCTCTTACACTCACTCCTCCTACCCCCTCCCACCCCTGTGTACCCTCTCTGTTTGTCATGCAAGACTCTGTGTCACAATGTGTTTGCTTGTCATTTCCACAGGCTTTATGGGTGCCTTTTTATGATACATATCATGACTCATTGTATACATCTGTCCCTTAACACCTGCATAGTCTTTAAGCAACACCCTTATACTTTTTATGATACTGACATTTCACAGCTCACAAACTACAACATTATATTTACAATACACTATCACTAACTCAGTGTCCTGAACATCGTCTCTTCTTATGTCTACCATAAACTTAGTTTCCTGGAATGTACATAGTATACGCTCTGCAGACAAAAAAGAATTAGGAGTCTTTGGACTTTGTCTCTAAATTATTGTCAGATTCAAAAGTATAATATCAGATTTTCATCTTGTTATAATAGTGAAGAAAGAAGAGTCTCTGTTCTAATCCACAAAGAGAGTCCCGCTTTACCTTAACCCTACGAGCCAGCAGACCCTGAAGGCAGATACATTATTATTCAAGCAACGATTTTTGAAAAACAATACACAATTGCCAATCTGTATGCTCTCAGCATAAAGATGATCCAGCCTTCTTTCATACAGTTTCTTTTCATTTATCAGACTTAAATGCTAAGCACCAAATACTATTATCGGAGGTAGCTTTAACATGATCTTAAATCCCTCTGTGGCCGGATCGAACATGCCAATGCCAGGCGAAACAACTACAATCAGTCCCTGAATCCATGCTGGGTTCTATGAAAGATTTTTGGACTAGATGATGTCTGGAGACTCAAAACCCACAACAAAAGGGGAATATATTTTCTTTTCTGTAGTACACAAGTCATTTTCAAGAATTGACTTTTTCTTTCCAAATAACTCCATCACACACAAAATTACCACTAGAATTCACCTAATCATCATCAGTGATCATGCACCCATATCCCTCTCCGCTCTGCAAACTGGCACTTACAATAAACCTCCTCCAGACTTGGTAGCTTCAACATATCTCTACTTAAAGATCCTGAATTTGATCCAAATGGGTAAGGAAGAGTGGGCAGACTTTTCTTAAAAAGATAATGACTTTCCAGATTCATCTCCTTCTTTTGCTTTGGGGAAACCTGGAAGGCCGTAATTAGAGGTAAAATATTATGGTGTAAACTTCATACAAGAAAAAGAAAGAGAAACAACAAATAGAACCAGATGTTGAGGAAAGGTTGGACACGACTTTAGTGAGGATTATGCATTAAATCCAAGTGAAATAATTACGATCTGAGTTCCACGATGCAGGAGTTATGTTCCTAATGAAGAGATTTTATCAAAGAAAACAGATTTTTTTAATACAACAATCCGAGATACAATGATTTCGAGCATAAAGCAACAAATCAGGCAAAATTTCTTACGAATTTGGTACAGCATAACAGAGAAAAATCTTTTTTGTAACGAGCAATACAGGATCTACTGTATTGGCAACCGATGCACTCACCTCAAAGAAATCAATCAGATGTTTTATAGCTATTACCACAAGCTATATTCAGCAAACAGTTAACCCCAACAAAGATGATATTCACACATTTTTCAAACAAATCTAAAGCTGCCTGAACTAACATCTGGAATTTGAAGGAACAATATTCAGATGCTCCAGTGACTATCCGAGAGTGTTATTACAATGTGCATTAGAATGTAGTATGTCAAATGAATACAAAGCACCTGGTCAGGATGGTTTCCCTAAGGAATTTCTCCAGCATTTCTGGCTAATGCTAGCCCCCTTTTTTCAGAACAGTTATGGAGATTAAAAATAAAGGCTATATAAGCACTCACATGAACACAGCTGCAATAAAGTTATTATTGGAGCCAGATAAAGACCCCTTGAGCCTGCTGGCTACTGGGCCTCTGTGTGTTCAATCAACTCTGACATCAAAATTATAATTAAAGCACTAAGCTTCCAGGTTTGGAGGAATTTATCCCGGCCATAAAATGTGCGACAGTTATTAAGAAAGGCCGACACTCCACTTCAACAACTCTTGAAGGCTACAAATCAGATCAATTTAAACCTAGCGCTGCAATAAACAAGAAGCGAATGTTATATCACTTGATGCAGAAAAGTAACTGATTGTGTTAGCTGGTTAAACATGTCTTATGACGTACTTCATAAAATTTGGTTCTTGGTGACTCATTTATCCAGGAGGTTTCAGCTCTGTATAACTCCACCTAAAGCTACTGTCACGACTAATGGGATCACTTCACAAAGCTTCACTTTGCGAAGGAGAACTAGAGTGGGATGTCTGCTCTCACGCTTACTGTGTGCAATTTTTATCGAACCATTGGCTGCAGCGGTGCGTCAGAACAACATGTGCTGCATCTGCGCTCTGAAGTCTGAACACAAAATTAATCTATCACAGCTGATGATATTTTACTTTATTTAGAAAAACCCAAAACATCAATGAAGGTAGTATGCAAGCTCATCCTGGCAGCTTCTCACGCCTATCAGATTACTCCATCAACTGGTCAAAATCAATTATGCTTCCATTAACAGAGAGAACATGGAATCCTTGCAATCCCAAACACTCATTACTCTTTTCCTACAGGCAACATCAGATATCTCAGCATAAATATTTCCTCCAAACTCTCATGATCTTGTCCACTTGAACTTCACACCACTTGTGGACAAAGTGTGTGGTGATCTGAGCTTGGGTGGAATAACTCTTCCCTGACTCACTGTTCGGACAGAAATAAACTTTCATAATCAAGATGAGAGTAGCGATATCAAATGTAACTATCTCTTCTCCATGATCCCATTTGAAGCTACCACAACAAAATGGGTTCCAAACATTAGATTCAAATATCGGTAAATTCTACTCAAAGAACAAAAGGCTACAATCAGCCTGGCTACTCTCCAGAAGAATAAGTCTGAAGGTGGACTGGAGCCACCCAACCTTCACGCCATTACTACTCTGGCTAATCAGTTACAATACTCTTATTTAAGTGGATCCAGTCACTGGGAAGAATATAACTCTTGGATGGAGACACAGAACAGTTGAACTGCAGCCATAATCGCTAGCTGATCTACCCTTTATCACCTCCATTCTTAAAAATCATTCTGCTTCAAGAATCCCTTGATCGCCTCCACACTGTCTGCATGGTGGAGAGCCCTTGAATCACAGGTTCCCACTTCTAACCCAGTGGCCACTCTCACCAATCTGGTACAACCCAGACTTTGTAAACAATAAAACCCCTCTCTATCTCAGTACATGGGCAGAAAGGGGTCACCCTCTCATCACCTCCTCCAAGATAACATGTTATGACATACACAGACTTATTCCAAACCTTTGGAATAAGGAATGAAGGTACTGCTCCAAATACCTGCAGGTAAAGAAAACAATTACAAAGAGAATCCCAACACTTCAGTCCACCTCTCGACCACCTGATTTACAGCCACCTGAATTTATCAAATACATCTCCAAATTGTTGCCCAAAAATAAGAAAAACCTCTCAAAAATGTATAGTTTCCTCTCAAAGACAGACTCGATACATTTACCAATCCCAAAATGGGAGAAAGACTTATCCATGCCCTTAGACCATGATTTTTGGACTCAGATCTGTGGAAACACATTTAGCATGACAAAAAATACTAACCTACAACTGATCCAATTTAAGGTTCTCCACAGAGCACACGCCGTAACGCAGTATAAAATGTATAAAATGGGTTTCTCACAGTCTGATTTGTGCACCCAATGCACTCAAAAAACTACCGATACTTATTTTCATGCACTGTGGCTATGTTCTCCTGTATTTCAATTCTGGGCAACAGTAACACAGAAACTCTCTTCTATTTTGGACTGCAGGATCCCACAATCTCCATACTTATGCTTAATTGGCGATTTTACTACAGCGACAGTACCAGTCATTCACCTCCAACCCACGCTTGCAGCTCTCGCCATCGCTAAGAAAACCATCTTGATTACTTGGAAGGATAAGAGAGCAATCAACATTACCCATTGGCTAAACCTCTTTGAGCATATCTCACTTGAGAAAATATCTGCTTCCCGAAAGAACCAATTGACATCTTTTACAGAAAAATGGTCTCCATTTATTAGAGCTCTCAATATAAATCTATAGTCTATTCTTGTTTCCCTTTTTTTTTTTTTGAAACATTGTCGTACATTTTTTGGCAGAAGAATAATCTCTATTTTACAGCTCTTAATATAAATTCATAGTCTGCTCTTGTCTGTTAGCATATGCCGACCCCCCTCATAAATTTGAGCTGTTCCAGAAAATATTCCTTCTCTCTGTGCCTTTGTTCTGAAGGTGCTTCCCAGTTCCTTTCCTGCCCGCATCCCCTCCTCTCTTCTCTCCTGCCTCCCTGCTCCTCCTCCCCCCTCTCCCGTCCCCGGGGTGTCTGGGGGGTCTCTCGCCCGCTTGGTGGGGTTGGCTTGGGGGCTGGGGGCTCTCTTCGGGGGTGGGTGTGGGTGCTCTGGCCCGCACGTGCTCAGGCAATCGCCTGGGCCTGCATATCACCACTGGAGTTCCAAGCTCAGCTTGCTCGATCCTCGATCCGGGTCCGACGCGTTCCTGGGCTGTGATGGGGCCAAGCTGGATGGGGGCTTGCGCCGTTCCCAGCGGAACTTGTCTCCTCGTACTGGGGGGGTGGGGGGGCGGATCAGCGTTACGGTGGGTCGGGGGCTCTCTCACCACCCGGGGGCATCCCGGGGCTTGGGGGTGAGCGATCTGGGTTCCGCCGGTAGGGGGATTGTTTGCCGGACAGCGCTGGCTTGCGCATTTGGCTCCTGGCTGGTGGAGTGCGTATCTATCCTTTTCGGCTGTGCTGGCTGGTCGCTGCATCTCTAATTCTGCATGGCTGCTGGGGCTCTGCTCTGGGGCTGCAGCTTTCAGGGTCATGGTGTTGGTGGGGCCTGCTGGTTTGTGTGGGATCTCCCTGGCCCCTGGCCTCTTGATCCTGGGGGCCCAGTGCTTCAGGAGCTATGCCCATCTCTTCTACTCCCCTCGCGGCTCTGTTCCCATGGGCCGGGTCCACACCAGACTGTCTCTTAATGTGCACTTCACATATCTTGCACCTCACTATACATAGTCACATTTAGGCACATATAGGGACTCAACACATAGGGCTTTGAAGACAGGTGGGGGTGAGGACGGTGGGAGATTTGGTGGTGCGAATTGCAGTGCTCCAGGGCACTGTAGTCTCCCCCTCTCCCCTCTGCTCTTCAATTTTAATACAGTAATCACACTCACACTTCTGGGGGGGGGGATTTGGATTAGGGTTGGCTGCAGGTACCCTTATCCTGCAGCCCTCTGTTCTTCCCCTGCAGCCTCTCCTGCCCTTCCAACTTTTAATGCACCACATTACACACAGGGTAGCACTAAACACGTTTTGGGTGATAGGCTTCCTCGTCTGGAACCGGGGAAGCCCATAAATAGGTTGGGATCACTAAATTAAATTAATGGCCATTCTGGTGGGACCCTGCCCCCTTGAATCCCGGGGCTGTGAGGAGGGGGAGGTTGGGGGCCTGGGGGGTCCCCTTGCAGCTATGATGGGCCCCCTGATGCTGTGGCCTCAGTGGCCGTGCCACGGCGGCTAGGTTTTGGGGGTGTGGCGGCTGGTCGGTATGGTCGGGGGGCTGATGGTGGGCTCTTTGCTGGCCGGGGGTTGGGTGAGTGGGTCGGCGCGTGCGGTTGCTGCTCCCTCATAGGTGGATTTGGCCTGCTCTCGCCCGTGCTCTCGGTTGTCTCTGTGGGTGGGGTGGGGCTCCCTGTCGGATTCATACTGGCGCTGGTCTGTCCCCCGCTTTTCCCTCTCCCTTTCCCTCTCGCCCACACTGGCCCCATGGTTTGCGTTCGACCCGGCTTCGTCGCCTTCTGGCTGCCGCCCGGTGATGGCCTGCTGCGTGTGGGCCCGGTGCTCCCTCGCTCTCTCGTCCCCCCTCCCTCCGGAGGGGAGCGCTCGGTTCGCGGGTCTTGCCTCATGGGCGGCGGTGGCCTCCTGTCTCCCCGGATGTTGGGGTGGGATGGGTTGGCCCTCGTGTCGCTGGCCCCTTGGACCTGTCCTGGCCTCCTGGGGAGTGGTGGTTTCTGTCTCCTCCTGGTCGTTGGATCTGTGTGGTTCTCGGTGGCCCAGGTGGCTCTCTGGGTTTGGCATCGTCGATGCTCCCACTTCCCCGGGTTGTTGTGGACACCTGGCCGATCTGGCCATGAGGGGTCGTGGTAGACGCTCTGGGCTTCGGTGTTCTACACACATGCATGTTTTATCCAGACCTTATTAACTCCTCCCGAGTCACATTGATGAGTACTGATGTGAACTGCTAGTATGTGCCAAATCATTCGTCCGACTTCTCACTAAGGTCATATTTTCTCCACATACTTCTTTCATTTGTGTTCTCGGTAGCCTACTCTATACGGTTAGGTCCTCCACTACTCTGGTGTTCAATACTGTTGGGTGTTGGGATGAAGGTGTTAGGAATGACACAGTAGCTTACAAGTTTTTTTTATTCCAATAGCACTGCCTGTCCGTAAACTTTCCGTTTTGTTTTGTCTTATCTCCCTGTCTGTCATTTATTTCCCCCTCTTGTCACCCAGGTGTAGCACGTCCCTCTCTGGCTTATAACAGGAAATTCCAATAAATAAAGTAAGATTAGATTCCAGGGAGGGCCGGTGATGGTCACATACACGCACCAAATATTAATAGCTTTTGCTGCAAGACTAAAATATGCATAATCTCATAAAAGGTTGACACTCTTTTGTGGTGTTGAACAATGAGAACAATGCAGACAAAGTGAAAAAAAAAAAAAATAAACAAACATGCTGTATGCTTTAATGTAGACAGAGTCCACAAGTCTATCAGGCCTGATGGCGAGGAAAAGAGACACACACTGTTCTCTGTGAAAACTAAAACAAGATAACTTCTGGCGACATCATCATGAGTTCAGACATAACAGCTTATACAATCAGCTAAATTTCCACCACAAAGGTCAAATTAAAGTTAATTTAAAATTAAAATGTTTTGCAAAAATAGTGTATCACAAAAATAGCAACAAAATAATGTATCACAAAAATAGCAATTAATCTTTTTTGTGTTAATGTCAAGTAGTAAATTAGACTTTAAACTAGTAAATATTACCTAATAATTTCTTAGAATAATACAAGAAAATGTTTGTTAAATAAGAATAAGAAACACCAAGAATATTTAATTACATTTTGCAATTAGATGCAATTTTAATTCAGTAAAATTTACTATCAATAGGTGACTACTTCCTATTGACATTGCTAGTGAAGTTTATTGAAGTATTTCTTGTAAAAAAAGAATGTGTTACTAGGAAGTAAATTTTACTTAAAAACATCCTGAATAAAAATTACAAGGACTTCCTGTGTGGAAAACGTTTCCTAGAGTTTTTTGAGTAAATGTCACTCCAAATTTATTTCACTGTATCAGGACATTTTCCACCGGATTAAAATTCTCTCAGCTTCTCCTGTATCATTATGATTTAATTTCTGTTTCCTCTGCTCCTCATTATCCAGGTACAAGAATGGCCAACCACGTCCGTACAGTTTGGCTCTGGGACGCTGCATCAAACAGAGGCTATGGGAGAGACTGGATCGTCCCACTTTTACAGAGACCGACGGTGAAGACGGACGGACGCCTCCTGTGGGACTGGACACTATCCTCCACATAATAACGTGAAACATTTTGGGAGAACCGAAACCCAGACAGAGGAGCTCAGCTGGATGATGTTTCAATTTGAAACATCATCCAGCTGAGCTGCTACCAGGCAAGGACCTACTTCACCACCTAGAGTCAACCTCTACCAGCAGTCTGCAGCTGTATGCATCCACCTACAGATCATGGCTGTGCTGCCATCCCAACTGAGCTACAGTCTCTACAGCATCTGCTACTAGTGCGATGACAAACTCCACCCAGAGTCAACCTCACACCTGAGGCCTCGGCCAACCTGTTACACTCAGACCACTCCGTCAAGAAGATCCTTAAGACCTACAGAGCACCTATAACATGACCTGACAGACCAGTAATGCAGGTATCGACTAGAAGAGCTCTTCTTCCTCAAGGTAGTGTGGATCAGGCTGGTGCATAAAGGTGTAGAATAATATCTGAGGTGGTTCTTGTTCACCGAATACCTCTGCAACAAACCTACAGACAACAACCCAGCACCTATACCTCCACACAGAGAACCTTCCAGCAACTCCAGCTCCACCTACATTCAGTGAAGGGCCCCAGGAGGAACAGCAGGTAAACAGCCCTTCAGATGACATGCAGAAACACAGCTGTGTAATAACAGCATAGCTGGGTTCTTCATTAAAGCAAACATTCTATTTACTACCTTTCTAAACTTTTCTCTCCTTTCTCCAGAGACCTCTACCAGATCCATCTCCCTCCAGACCAACAGCCCTCCACATCTCGTCAGTTACTTGGTTCCCCTTGAAATTTGAGAAATTCAATATTCTTTTGGTTTAATCTAAACTCTGTGGTACAGTTTCCCCTATATATATAGGGTAAAAGTTTACTGCTGGGCCCCAGACTAACCATCCCCATGTCCCGCCCTCAGTTGCCCCCAATTTCCCGCAAAACAAGAGCACAATTATTTTGTATGTAATTAAGGAATAAGAGATAGAGATCTCACTCCCACATGAATTCATAAGGTGCTGTGGCACTAAATTATCATTAATAATGACATTATTATTATTATTAACATTATATTAATATTATTATATCAAATCAATATTCAATTGGTCATTAGGAGAAGAGAGTTACAATTAAAACAACTTTTATGTTTACTTTCTGCAAAAGCCCTCATTATTGCAGGGACACCTTTAATTCGGATAATATATATATATATGTATATATATATATATATATATATATATAATATTAATTATAATAATATAAAAATAATTTCTGACATAAGGATGCAGTCACATTGTCACTGTTTAATTTGGATTTATTGTATTCAGACTGATAAGTACAAATATTTCCAGATGTAACTAGAAAGGATTCCATGGTTGCTATATGGTTTCCAGGTACATCAGTTCTAGAATCCTTCGCGAGAACACAAACAATTCTTCATGTGGGAGATTAAGTTGGAGCCACTTTGAAATCATTTCTTCAGCTGGGGACCTCCTGGATCCTGAACTAGAGAATCAAAGACTGAGCCTCCATGATGGAAAATGTAAGTTTTTAAACAACTTAAAATGGAAATAAAAAGCGAAATAAAACTTAATAAACCACAGATAACACAGTATGCCTGATACTACAGACTAAAATGTATTATATTAATGACATGAAGTTAATCCGATATGGATATTTAACTAAGTTCTATCACTCATCAGATCAATAGACAACCTAGCAAAATCAACATTGGATTTGGGGATAAAAAAAAAATCTTCAGAAAGATGTTGTATCCAACAAAAACATAGTATTTTTAAACTGTGCTTTGATAACTTAGTCATCATCAAATATTGTCAATCAAATATGCAGTCAGTGTTGATTGTTTGTTTTGGGAAAATTGATTTCCCACATGTATGCTGTTATTTATTGATACTTATTTATACAGTTGTAATTGATCTGTAGATTGAATATGATATGGACTTCAGGGCTGACCCAAAAATGTGGGCAGAGATTCGAATTAAAAAATAAAATTTGGAAGCTTCAGCCTTTCTTGTAGCTAATTAGCTAGCATGGCTCGTGCTGGCTGCTCAGTCACTGTCTGTCTGTCCTGTAAGTTCAAACGGTGATCCCAGTCCTGATCAGTAGAGTCAACATGTCAGTTAAAATGTACCATGTTACTGTCACTGTGTGTGTTGATTGGATGTACCGTTATGACCGAGGATTTGTATGTGACTGTGCTAACGGTGAGCCGTTCCCGACAGCGCGGATGCAAGAGTCCTTTCAGAATAAAAGCGCCGTTGCGGCGCGGAGTTACTGGCGGTGTTGACTGTAGTGTTTCCGGTTTGTTTATTTATTGCCATTTTTTGAGGAGTTAAGCGTTTGACTCCGCCCCACGATAAAGAACACGCTGAGCTCCTTACTGCAGCCAGGAGCTGCACTTGGTAGAGTGTAGCTGCATTGTGGTCTACCACCACCCACAGTGGGTGCTGTGGTCCAGGTACATCACTTGATTTCCAACACCAAACATGCCCTCAAATGGTCAAGAGAAATTCTTTTCTAAAGACTCAGTGACATAACTAACGCTTATTCATGGGAAATGGTGAATGTCTACAGTGTTTTCTGTAATAAATTAAATGGATGACAACTGTAGCAGTTTAAATCTCAGGATGATAGGCTGCTATTAATGTATTTAATACAGCATATTACTGCATTTTTCTAGATATACTACAAAATGAAATGATTTATATCACACATGATAACAACTATCAGCGAGGACACATTTAGTGTTGTTAAATACAGCCAATTTAAAGTACAACTTTGAGGATAGTCTGCATGCATTTAGTAGTCAGGCCCTAACAGCAGATCTGTAAAGTTTTTTCTAATATTTTGTGTGTGTTTTTACTTAGCGAGACAAATGGCTGCTCGCTCCCCCAGACCATAACTACCCAGCACCTTAAATTCAGTAGAGTCTCTTTCCACGCTTGAACCCAGACAGAAGCGTGTCCATGCTGCTGTGACGACATGCTGGTGAGATATCTGATGCCCCAATTTAGCACAAAGAAACTGTGCATATTACATATCTTTCACAATAAAATCCTTAAGAGCCATAGACAGTTTTAGAATATGTGTCAGCTTATAATTTTCAGTTAATTTTCACTGAAGTTGAAATGAATAAACTAAATAAATAAATAAATCTTTAAAATCCTGTACTAAATTGACTGTAAATGTGGACGGTCTCTTATGTTGAAAAAAAAGAAAACATGTTTCTCTACGGTGCATCCAATGTGAATTTCCCTCCTGTGAGATTTTAAAAATTAAAATTTAGTAAGATGTGCTAGAAGCAGATGTCCTCTCGTGTGTTGCTAGTCTGCACCAGGTGCAGACAGGAAAGCGTCGGCGCCATGCTGCACTTGTGGACCCTCCACAGAAGAGGAAGCGGACCTCCACAGCTTCTGTTGGGGGCCTGGACCAAGGTTCGCTCTCCTCACTCCTTCTGGAGGCTGAACCTGGTGGCAAAGCCGTCAGCCACCATCCCTCCTGAGGACCTGCCTGTTGCCTCCAGGGTGGCTCCTGACCCCCAGACCTCTTCTGCTCCTCCAAGTCCCCAATGTGGCCCTCTGTTGATCCACAGCCACTCTGTGCAAGAGTACCAGCAGCTCTACTGAGGTTGTGGACAACATACTGGCGTCACGTTGCTCTGTCAAAAATCTATCAGATAATCTTGACATTTTCCAGTAGAATTGAAAATTCTCTCCAGCTTCTCCCTGTATCATGATGATTTCATTTCTGTTTCTTCTGCTCCTGTTATCCAGGGACAAGAATGGCCAGCCCATTCCGTACAGTTTGCCTCTGGGGCGCCGTATCAAACAGGAGGCTATGGGAGACACTGGATCGTCCACTTTCATAGAGACCTCACAGTAAAAACGGACGGAGTCCCACGTGGAAGTCTCCCATGGGACTGGAGACCATCCTCCACATTTAATGTGGACATTTAAAAAAGGAGAACCAGAAGCCCAAAAAGAGGTCAAAGTGGGCCTCCTCTGTCCTCCCTGAACTACTGCCCACGTTTGTAATATTTTTTGTTGTATGGGGACTGTAGGACTGGGTGGCACATTCCTGTGACAGGAGAGTGACCTGAAGCACAACCAGGAGGAAAGGATGGGGTTAATGGAACACCTTGTTAACCCTAGAGGTCCCTATGATCAAGCCGAGGCGTGATCAGATTTTTGTATTGTAAATGTTGTATATAGTATAGTATATTTGTATATATTAGCGACTTATATTTAAGTTTTCAAGTCAAGTTCCAAACAGTTGATTGAGCATATTTGTGGTTTTTATTGTAATAAAAAAAAAAATTTCAATTTCAATTTGATTATGTGTTTGGCCCAATATGTTAATGAAGTGAGTTATACTGAAATAAGAACTATCTCTTTATATAGATAAAGTTGTGCTGAAAAAAAAAAGATACCAAGCATGGGCATGTTAAACACTTTTCATATGAGACACACTCTTTTTATTCTGTAATATTTAGCCAAACAAAGCTTTCATATTTATGCCTGTATTTGTAGTTGTTAACCAAAAAAAAACAACTGGAAAAGCAAAGTTATGAAGGAAAGCAATGTTGTAAAAATGATTTTTGAAATATGTTTTTTTTTCCAAAATAAAAATATTAAAAAAAAGAAATACAGATTCTCCACGACTGTACATCTTACCAAATACCGTGTACTTTTAGGCACAAACTATGCAGTGGGAATGTTGTTGTGTTGCCAAGCTCCCCCTGCAGGATTACTGATTTTTCTTAAGTGTTGCAGATCATGGTGATTTGTGACAAAACTGTCTTTTTAACACAACAAAACACAATGAACACCTTGGAGAACACAGGAGTGTGCAGTTACTTCAGCAAAGAGAGCTTCAAGATTTTTATCCTTTGGCTACATACACTCTTGCTGGAAGACTGACTGAACAACACAGAAGCACCACATTTGCCTCTCCCTTTCAAGTAAGACAGGAGTAAAGAATGGTGTTGTACCAATTATTGTCTCTGAATGTTTCTTCCTGTTTTTTGATGCAGCTTCTTCCTGTTGGAGATAGCTTAGCCCCAATGCGACCGTGGATCGCTTTGGCCGGGGATGACATCCGCAAACTAGTTCTTCCTTCAGGCATCAGCAGGCACACTTCAAGGACCTCGCAGACATTATCAAAGAGACATTTGACGACACAGGATCATTCACTGTAATGCTGTCAGGTTATGGATTTTGATGGTGCATTTTCACTTTGACCTCAACTGAGGAAGTACAAGACAAGGCGACCCTCAAAACTTGTAATGGCCAGCTGAACCAGTTGTCTTAACTCTCAGTCGGCCGCGGACATGTCTGACATGTAAGTCCCATGTACCACCATCTTCTGATGCAAGCTCTTGCCACTCATCTGGATCTCAGGACACTGATCCTGCACTTCCCCCCCAAGATGGATGTCAAGAGCATCCACAGAGTCCCTAAGCCATAGCCATCTAAGTTTGAAATTTCAACCTTTTCTTATGGTACAGACATTGCACTGGAAGCTGGAAATGTGGTTTATGAAAAGGGATGGCATACTGTTGAACAATCCAAGTGCAACAAGTAGCATGCTTGAGAAACTAGCCGAGAGAATATTTTATTTCACAGCATGCCCAACTGGCGTGCAGGTTATGGCTGTAGCTAAAATGTAGTAGAAAAGTACCCCATGCCTCAAAGATCCAGGCTCTTTTAGTGGCTTATATGGCCGGCAACAGAGGGATCAAGTAGAAAATGGGCAATTACAGGTCTCCAAAGTTAAGAGGTCACCAGCTGGCTGTTCCAGAACTGGGGTTAACACGCTGAGAAGGAGACGATGCTCCAATGAAGAGGGTTCACCTAAAGGCATCAAAAAGCCAAAGAAAGCTAGAAGTGAACTATGAACCAGCCAAACTTAGAGAAGGAGAGACTAGATTTGCTCAAGGAAATAAGAAAGAAGAACAATGCAGGAAGGTAATTGATGAGAAAATGGAGAAGTCTTTTTATTTAGCAAATCACTGGCCCACAGTTCAAGACCTCATGGAGCAGTGGTCTTCTCTGTTCCAGTGAAACTCAGGTAATTCACTTACAGAGTTACACTACATTTGTTATTTCTGTAGGGGACAATGCAGCAATGAAGTGTATCTAGGGTCTGTTGAGTCACCTTGATCATGAGTTTGTGTTTGTACTTCTCGTTTCAGATAAAAGAAGAGTTCAAAAGAATAAGCACAATTCATCTAGATGAACCTTTTTGTCCCACCTGGACAAGCACATAAACTTGTGGAGATATTTCAGAAGAAGGGCGGGATTGCAGGAATGAAAATTAAACCAATGTTGGACTCACTAGGTGAGGGTATGTATTTAATTGCATAAGCTAATGTTGAGCTGACTCTGTACACACTGAGAATGTATTGCTGATGTTTTATTTGTTTCAACAGTGGCTGTCTTGTCCTCAAACTTCTATCTCATCACTGTGGCCACAATTTACTGTATGATTTTCGCAGATATGTAGACAAACTTATGCTCAAACAAAATACATTCAAGGTCAATATGATTTCCCATACTGGGTTAACTGTTTGATTTTGTCACAGTTTTTTTAACAGAATGAGCTTGCAGACAAATTATGACTGAAAAAGATTCCTTTCATTATTTCTCAGACAAAAAACATTTCCAACGTAGGGTGTAACTTCAAAATATTTAAATACATTGAAATTGTATTTTATCTTTAACAAATTAAATCAAATCCCTTTTTATTTCTCTGAGGTAGGATAAACTGTGGGTTTGATCCCCATGTTAACAGAGAACCTGTAGGTATGACGTAGTCCTTGATGGAGCACACTGTCTCAACACACCACTAAGCAATACATATGAAGTTGCACACTTCTCATACCCTTGCCCATGTAGAATGCTGTTGCAAGCTTACATTCCCTATAGGTGACTTTCCGTTTCTGAGTGTGTTCCTTTTTATAAGTGCAAACAATGTGTTGTTATGTATTGTTCTCTGTAATAAATTTCCCTTTTTTAATGGCAAAATGTCGAAGGAGAAGAGACATAATAATCCGCTGCTTGGTTGAGTTCCTTGGAGAGTCTGGAGAGGAGCTGATCAAAGACTATCAGATACATTTTATGATTTTCAGATTTTCTGATGATTATATTAAGATGGTTGTTTGGCCTTATAGTCTGTTATTCACTTGCAATGTTATCTTTGGGGTAAAACTTGTGGATACAAAGAACTGGCAGTTGATGACTGTGTGTCCTGTTTTTACATTTTTGTCAGTTATTGGATCAATAGTCTGAATTTGTTTTGAAGATAAGACACAAGGTCCTCTACACTGAATTGAGTATATCTGTAGTTTGTTTATATTTTCATGCATTTTTTACACTAATCTCAAATAATCCAGGCATTTTTAAGTGTTTCATGTCATTCAACCTCTCTTTCACAAATTGTACTTGAAAGCCACTGGCTTCTAATTGTGGCTGTGTGTGTTTTCACAGGATGTCAGCCAAGAAGCAGTGAAAGAGGACTACAGTCATCACATCATGAAGATCACTGTCATCCATCCGAACATGGCACAGGAAAACCAAGATCCCAACTACGTGTCGGTCATCACAGAGAAGAAAGAGGTTCTGGAGGACTGCAGAAGTGTGGCAAATGCTTGTCTGCTGCTCATGGGTGTCATTTATGACTCTATTTAAGTTACCCACTGAAACTGAAATACACATTTGAAGTGTTTCAGAAACTGTTTCTTGAGCTTGACATCCTCAAAATGTCTTCAAAGTCCACACTCTCCACAAGAAACTTCTAGGATGAGTGTTTGTGCAATGTAGCAGTGTTTTATATCCTTTTATGTATGTCCCACATAAGGAAAGCTTCTTGGTTTGTTTCCTGTCAGTGATCACAGTCATCCACAACCAAACAGTTGTGTTTTTTTTCTCCTCTGAGATTTTAAAGCACGCAAGATTTTACATGGAGTCTTTATATCAACATGTTAGATGTTACAGAGTCTTTATATCCTCGACATGTTTGTGGTTATGACAATATTGTGTAGATATAAATATCTATGCAAGGTCAAATGTAAATAAAGTTCACATTTAATGAAATTAAAATGTTTTGCAAAAATAGTGGATCACAAAAATAGCAACAAAATAATGTATCACAAAAATAGCAATTAATCTTTTTGTGTTAATGTCAAGTAGTAAATTAGACTTTAAACTAGTAAATATTACCTAATAATTTCTTAGAATAATACAAGAAAATGTTTGTTAAATGAGAATAAGAAACACCAAGAATATTTCATTACATTTTGCAATTAGATGCAATTTTAATTCAGTAAAATTTACTATTAATAGGTGACTACTTCCTATGGACATTGCTAGTGAAGCTTATTGAAGTATTTCTTGTAAAAAAAAAAAAAAAAAAAAAACGTGTTACTAGAAAGTAAATTTCTAGGAAGTAAACATCCTGAATAAAAATTACAAGGACTTCCTGTGTGGAAAACGTTTCCTCGAGTTTTTTAAGTAAATGTCACTCCAAATTTATTTCACTGTATCATGACATTTTCCATTGGATTAAAATTCTCTCAGCTTCTCCTGTATCATTATGATTTAATTTCTGTTTCTCTGCTCCTCATTATCCAGGTACAAGAATGGCCAACCACGTCCGTACAGTTTGGCTCTGGGACGCTGCATCAAACAGAGGCTATGGGAGACACTGGATCGTCCCCACTGTGTGTGTTGATTGGATTTGCCCTTATGATCGAGGATTTAATATGTAGCCGCAAGCTAACGGTAATTGCTCCGACAGCACGGACGCGAGTCCTTTCAGAATAAGAGCGCGTTATGCAGGTTACTGGCGGAGTTGACTGTAGTGTTTCCGGTTTGTTTATTTATTGTGTTTCTGGCGGAGTTAAATGTTTGACTCGCCCCACATTAAGGCATGCCCTGAGCTCCGTACTGCAGCCAGGGCTACTTGGTAGAGTGGGGCTGCATTGTGGTCTACCACCACCCACAGTGGGTGCTGTGGTCCAGGTACATCACTTGATTTCAACAAATGGTCAAGACAAATTCTTTTTCTAAAGACTCAGTGACATAACTAACACCCATTATGCAAAAATGGTGAATGTCTACAGTGTTTTCTGTAATAAATTAAATGGATCACAACTGTAGCAGTTTTTACTCTCAGGATTAAAATATTAAAAATTAAAATAATAATTAAATAATTATTAATGTGTTTATTACAGCATATTACTGCATTTTTCTAGATATACTACAAAATGAAATGATTTATATCACACATGATCGCAACTATCAGCAGGAACACATTTAGTGTTGTTAAATACAGCCATTTAAAAGTACAACTTTGAGATAGTCTGCATGCATTTGGTAGTCGGGCCTAACAGCAGATCTGTGAAGTTTTTTTCTAATATTTTGTGTTTTTTTGCAGCGAGACAAGCCAAAAGCTCTACCAGACCATAACTACAGCAAAGGTCGTAGAGTCTCTTTCCGCCGGGCAGACAGGGCGTGTCCATGCTGCTGTGACGACATGCAGGTGAGATATCTGATGCCCCAATTTAGCACAAAGAAACTGTGCATGTTACATATCTTTCACAATAAAATCCTTAAGAGCCATAGACAGTTTTAGAATATGTGTCAGCTTATAATTTTCAGTTAATTTTCACTGAAGTTGAAATGAATAAACTAAATAAATAAATAAATCTTTAAAATCCTGTAAAATAGACTGTAAATGTGGACGGTCTCTTATATTGAAAAAAGAAAACATGTTCCTCTGCAGTGCATCCACTGTAGATTTCCCTCCTGTGAGATTTTAAAAGTGTGTTTAGTAAGATGTTAACTGGAAACTGATGTCCTCTCATGTGTTGCTGACCTGCACCAGGTGCAGACAGGAAAGCGTTGGCGCCATGCTGCACCTGTGGACCCTCCACAGAAGAGGAAGAGGACCTCCACAGCTTCTATTGAGAACCTGGACCAGGTCCGCTCTCCACAGTCCTTCTGGGGCTGAACCTGGTGGCAAAGCCGTCAGCCACCATCCCTCCTGAGGACCTGCCTGTTGCCTCCAGGGTGGCTCCTGACCCCCAGACCTCTTCTGCTCCTCCAGTCCCCAATGACGGCCCTCTGTTGATCCACAACCACTCTGTGCAAGAGTACCAGCAGCTCTACCACGAGGTTGTGGACAACATGCTGACTTTCCGTTTACAAGTGTATGTACAATGTTCCTTTTTTATAAGTGCAAACAATGTGTTGTTATGTGTTGTTCTCTGTAATAAATGTCCTTTTTTTCATTCAAGTTTTAGAACAATTTAGAACAAAATCACAACAGGTCATTACAGCACGTCATGTAAACATTTTTTTCTGTTTTTCCATTTCCTCAATCCCAGGTGATAGAAAGTTCCTGTAAAAATAGAGTTTAAGTAAAAATAAAACAATCAGGGTGTGACCCCTGACGTACACCGAGATAGCATTGGTGGTACGGGAAGAAGGAATTAACTTAAAAGGGTGTTTCCACCCTCAACCCTTACTGCTGATTATAGAGTAAAATTAAAAAATGAGGAAGAATTTAAATGGTGAGAAAGTGTAAGAGTAAATATATTTAAAAAATTAAATAAAACATAATCTTTGTTTTAAATAATAGTAAATTAGATTAATAGTTAAATAATTTAATAGAAGAGTGAGAGATAGAGGGAAATAAAAAGAAAAAAATAGTATTGAGTGGTCACCCTGAGTCTGCTCAACCTAAGCATATTTACATGCCCATATATTTGGGTAATTACATGTTTACATATTTATTAACGTACCTTCAGATACACATACCCTGATATGCAGAGGTTCGCAGGTATCTCTATACACTAAGTGTTCTATTACCTATTAAAGAAATAAGTGTCTATAAATAACTGAACGTGTCATAAAGAGATAAAAACAAAATGATGGTCTTACACACCACTTTTTAAGTCAGATTGGTTATGTTCCCTCTATACATACTGTACTTTAACAACAGTGTTTTTTGTAAATCGAAAATATAATGTGAGTGAGAATTACAAGTAGAGAGAGGTTAAGGGAGCGATCCAGCTGCTAATATGTGCTCTTAATGCAAAGAAATTGGACTATTACAAATGAACTATATACAAATAACAACTGAGTAGCTGAACACAGGTTACAGAGGGGGGAGGGGCAGTTCTAACCTTATGACCATGTCAAGTCAGATCTAACTGTGATTACATATTTCATCCAGGATGTCCAGCAACTTTTACACTTCTCTTGTTCTAACCTTAGAGCAAAAGTAAGCTTTTCCATGGCAAAAATGTCATGAATTACTGCTATCCAATCCTTAATCGTGGGTGCATCCGTTGACATCCATTTTCTCGTGAGGGCTTTCTTACTGGCAATCAACAAGATACTGAACATATATTTATTTGGGAAACCCAGAACAGAGTTTGGTCTCAGACCTAGGTATAGTGTTACAAAATTAAAGGGAATTTGCACTTTTAGCACCATTTCCATATTATTTTTAATTTCTGTCCAGTAGTTCAAAAGCAACGGGCAATGCCAAAAGACATGATAATGATTTGCTTTTTCTTCCACACAGGACCTCCAACATGCAGTGTTTTTATTTAAGAATGTATTTTTCTGCAGGGGTTTTTAAAAAATCTGACTAGGTTTTTCACCCAAATTCCCTCCAGGATAGGGCAGAGGTACTCTTCCATTGTTGTTCATTCAGTTTTTCCCATGTTTCCAAGTTTAATAAAAAATTTCCTTCCTTTTCCAATTTTTCCTTTATATAGATTGTACTCTCCCCGTATAGCTCACATATTCAATGATATAAATTAGAAATGTTTTTAGACCCTGAATCCGACTTGTAAGCCATTAAAAAGATCTTCAGAATGCCTGAATTATCCATCCATCCATTATCTACCGCTTATCCTCATAGGGTCGCGGGGGGGCTGGAGCCTATCCCAGCTGTCTTAGGGCGGAAGGCAGGATACACCCTGGACAAGTCCCCACCTAATCGCAGGGCACATAGAGACAGACAACCATTCACACTCACACCTACGGTCAATTTAAATTAACCAATTAACCTAATCTCCATGCATGTTTTTGGATGGTGGGAGGAAGCCGGAGTACCCGGAGAGAACCCACGCAGACACTGGGAGAACATGTAAACTCCACACAGAAAGGCCCCGGGCGCCGGATTCAACCCGGTACCTTCTTGCTGTGAGGCGACAGTGCTAACCACTACACCACCGTGCCGCCCTCAAGTACTGACCAGGCCCGACCGTGCTTAGCTTCCGAGATCAGACGAGATCGGGCGTATGCAGGTTGGTGTGGCCGTAAGCATGCCTGAATTAATTTTATCTAAATCTTCCTTCCTTATCGCTTTTTCAGAATAATGTCTGAGTTGTAAAACCGGTAGAAGTCCTGATTTGATGGGCCGTAGTTTTCTTTCAAGTCCTGAAAGCTCCTAAACTGCCCGTTAGTATAGAAAGCACTATGTTTTATCAGCCCTCTTTCTGACCATCTTTGAAATGTTGTGTCCATTTTGTTAGGTAAGACGTTTGATTAAGTAAAATATCCATGTTAATAATTGAAATATTTCCTTAGTTTGATGTTCTCTGATCATCTGAAACCAAATTTTTAATGATGTTTTTATCCAAGGGTTACATTCTTTCACATGTTTGTCTAATGAGCTGTCCCCTATTATAGCTTGTAGTGGAATGTCACTGGATATTTGGCATTCTATTTCTTTCCATTTTGCAATGTAAGATGAGTTACATATGTCTACCAGGGTTTTAATCTGCGCAGCTCTATAGTAGTTTCTGAAATTTGGGAGGGAGAGTCCACCTTTATCCTTTGGTAACTGAAGAGTCTTAAATCTTATTTGAGTTTTCCCTCCCTGCCAGATAAATCTTGAGACTACTTTGTCTAATTCTAGGAATTGTCTGACTGGGATTTCGATTGGTAAGTTCTGAAATAGATATAAAAGCCTGGGTAATATATTAATTTTGATGACCTCTACTCTCTGTGCTATGCTTAAATAGGGAAGCAGACTCCATCTAGATAAATTTGATTTAATTTTTGTGATTAAAGGATCATAGTTCAAAGACAAAATGTTTTCAGTGTTTTTTGGAATATTCACACCGAGATATCTTATCACCTCTGAATGCCACTTTATCTTAAATGTCTCTCGAATAGTCTGATTTGGTGTGTAGTCAAAAGTTAATACCTGGGACTTATGGGTATTCAACCTGTAACCTGATAATGAGCCATAGTCCGATAAAGTTTTAATTAAGCTAAGGAGGGATGCATTAGGCTGTCCTACATATACTAAAATGTCATCCCTTGAACAAGGCAATTTTTTGTTCTATTTGGCCCAGCTTAATTCCGTGTATATTTTCATTTTGTCTTATCCATTGACGTAATGGTTCTATAAAAACTGCAAATAAAAGTGGAGACATAGGACATCCCTGTCTGCAACCCCGTTCTAGTTTGAAAGATTTTGATAGTGTACCATTAATTCTAATCCTTGCTGTAGGATTATTATAAAATGCTCCAATTATTTTAATAAATTTTTCATGGAAATTGTATCTGTGTAAGACCTTGTACAAAAAGGACCAGTCTACAGAGTTGAAGGCCTTTAGGCATCCAATCCTAATACTACAGCCTCTATATTGTTTTGCTTTATATGGTTAATTACATGTAATGTCCGTCTGATATTGTCTCTCGTCTGTCTCTTTCTACTAAAGCCTGTCTGATCCAGGTTAATAATATCTGGGAGAATAGTTTCTAATCTCTTGGAAATAATTGAAGCAAAAGTTTGTAGTCCTGATTTAACACACTTATTGGCCTATAATTAGAACATTCAAGCCTATCTTTCCCTTCTTTTGGAATTACAGCAATAACTGCTTCACGCCATGATGGGGGAGTTTCACCTCCTCCAAGAATCCAACTGAAAGCTCTTAACAGTAATGGTGATAATGACTCTTTAAAAGTTTTGTAATACTCTGCAGTATATCCATCTGAACCAGGTGACTTATTTGTTTTTAGCCTAGTAATAGCTTTCTTCAGTTCTTCAGCTGTTATTTGATTTAATAGATTAGAGTTCTGATCATCTGAGATTACAGGAAGATTAAGGGAGGTAAGGAGAATATCAGGAGTGGTGTTCACTGCTCACTGACCTTTTGGAATAGAGGTGTTTGTAATAATTTTCAAAACAGTTATGAATTTCCTGATTTTTATATTTTACATGTTTGGTAGTTGGGTCTTTAATTTTGAAAATTTGTCTTTCTGTTTGGAGTTTCTTTAGTTTGTAAGCCAATAGTTTTGTTAATTTGTTACCGATCTCATAATATCTTTGTTTTATAAATGTCAGTTTTTTTCAGAATTTCTATTGACAGTATTTCATTTATTTGGCTTTTGACTTCTTTAATTTTTTGGGTTGTATCATGTTCAGTTTTGCACTTATTCTTCCTTTTAAGTCTATTCAATTCTTGTTCTAATTTATTTAATTTTTCCTGTCGAAGTTTCTTTTGGAGTGCCAATCTGGCTATAATTTTGCCCCTGATCACAGCTTTACAGGCATCCCAAAGTATGGTCGGTGAAACCTCCCCATTGTCATTTTCTGTCAAATATGTCTTGATTTCTCTCTGGATTTCTTGCCTTGTTGGGTCTTTGAGTATAGTCGGATTCAATCTCCATGAAAAACTGTTCGTTTTATTTTTAATATCTAGGTCTAAATAAACAGGGCTATGATCCGAAAAATCCATTATTCCAATCTTACAGGTCCTTATTCTACCAAAATCCTTATTAAACATGAAAAAGTAATCAATCCTGGAGTAGGATGAATGAGGTGCTGATAAGAACGTATAATCCCTTTAGTTGGGTTTATCTCCTCCAGATATCACAGATTCCCAATTCTTTAAACAGGCCTCTTATTTTCCTACTTAGGGTTTTATTTAGATTATGGCAAGGTCCTGACAAATCTTTCATAGGATTCAGCCTTAAATTAAAATCTCCCCCACATATTATTATTCCCTGTCCTTTACTTACCACGAAATCAAAAATGTGTTTATAAAATGCCCATTTAGCCCCTGGAGGAGCGTAAACATTAGCAGAGTAACCTCCACTCCATCCAGCCTTCCAATCACCATGTTATATCTACCGTCTTCATCTTTAAATTCAGAAAGTCTCTCAAAAAGCGAGTTTTGCAGATATAAGTGTCGCTACACCTCTTCTGCGCCCTGATCTGTATGAGGAAGAGAAAACCTGATTAAAGCCCTGTCTTCTAAGTTTAGCATGTTCTTGTTCTGTGGAGTGAGTTTCTTGAAGGTAGACTATTTCTGCCTTGTCTTTTCTCATTTTGTTTAAAATTTTGCTCCTTTTAATTGGATAAAGGACACATTTTATAAGTGACTACTCTGACTGGTACAATTTGACCTTCCATACAGTCCAACAATTCAGGGTCACCTTTGTGAACACCCCTCCCCATCTGCTACTCAAACGTGCATGAAACAGAACAGAACAAATAACAATGTAACAAAGTCGAGATTTAACCATGAAAAATAGAACTTCTCGAGGTGAGGTCATCTTTGTGACCCGAAGGAGCCGAGATGAAATGACGGCTCGGAGGGAATATCTCCGCTCAGTCCAGGTTGTGGAGAGCCCTCTGCTGTAGTTCCGTGATGCATACAGCTGCACATGTAAGCTCCAGCGGTGACCCTTGAATGTTGTTGTTATTTTTAACATGTCTCTGGGGAATCTCAACATGCAGATGCTTCGCTGAGTTTTTCTTCCTATCTTATTACATACAATGTCTGTGTCTACATGAGTTTTCACAAATAAAGTCAAAACAGATTTTACCTCGGAGTGGTGAAACTTCAGCTTACAAGCCGTGCAGGGTACCTTTCATAAATGTTAATCCTTCTTAAAGGCCTCCAGTTTCTTTCTGTATCCCAATTGGGGAGTTTCTGTTGAATTTTCTCTCCTCTTTTCGGAGGCTGGGGTGTGGACCACATCAGCGATTTAATCCGGTCAGACCAGCTCAGGGGAGTTTGTATATAGCCACCGGGAGCCCTCGTCTCGCCATGTCTTTGGTGGCCTCGGCTGCTGCGTTGTATACACATGTCTCCTCCTCGTAAAATACTCTCAGTCTGGCCGGGAGCAGCGTCTGGAAGCGTAGTTTGTTTTCTCTCAGTATCTTTTAGCCTCAGAATACTCCCAGCGTTTCTTGAGGACGGCGGGGGCATAGTCGTGGTCTAATATCACTTTTCTCTCCCGATATGTGAATCCCTTCTTCTGCCAAGCCAACTTTAAAACTTCTTCTTTAGTTGTGAAGCTGGAGAATTTGACGACAATGGATCTCGGGGAGACTCTGGTGGAGGTTAGGGCCCAGGGACCGATAAGCCCTATCAATGTTAAGGCTGGTGGTGGGGAAATATCCAGCTTCTCTTTTAGTAGGTGTTACCTCCCAGAGATGGTACCAGGGGATGAAGGAGAAAACAAAGTAAAATTGTTCCGGGATGAAATGAAAGAGACAGAATCTGCTAACGGGTCAGTAACGATTATTTATTATAAGAAAAACACGAACTACAAAGGACCCGAACAAAAGACGATGGTAAAAAGTAAAATAAAACAGACCAGGAGAAAATCATGATCCAATAATTAAACACAAGACGCCCCGTCGGGAGGTAATAAACCACTGAAATCACAACTCAAAACACCACCACACCTGGGGAGAAAGGAAACAACAGCCACAAAACTACGCTCTCTTTCCACACATGAAAACTCGTAAACCGGACAACCACTGTTGCCACAAGCTGCTAACTGCTTCCACCACCAATCCTGACTGTCACTGTCTCCATCTCCTCTCTCTCCTCCTCTCCCCGGGCCGCACCTCTTCTCCAGCTTTTACCTGCAATCAGCTGATGAGCCGAGTGAACACACCTGCTGATTGGGGGAGGGGAGAACGCACCTGGAGGAGCAACTGAGAGAGAGAGAGACACGCACACATACACACACACACACGGTAGCGAGGGGCCGTAACACCCCCCTCCATAAGTCACAAACCAATCTCACTTAGGTTTGTGTACAATGTATGACTACATTGCCACCTACAGCAGAGAGGGGAATACAACAGTTTACAACAGTCTCACCTCACCCACGGGACAGAGCATCAGCTACCACATTCTCAGCACCTTTCTTGTGATGGATCTGGATGTTGTACTCCTGTAACAGCAGGGACCAACGTAACAGCCGTTGATTATGGTTACGCATTCTAGCCAGGAAAACCAGAGGGTTGTGATCAGTGTAAACCAACACCGGAGCATCACTGGACCCAACGTAAACCTCAAAATGCTGGAATGCTAGTAGCATCGCCAGGGTCTCCTTCTCAACCGTAGAGTAGTTCAGCTGGTGGTTCTTGAACTTGGCCGAGAAAGAAACACTGGAGTGCGTCACTCCATCTACGCCCTCCTGGAGAAGCACAGCACCAGCACCAGTCGCACTAGCATCTACTTCCAGTTTGAATGGAAGGGAGAAATCTGGAGCAGCTAAAACGGGGGCACTGCACAGCAGGGACTTTGCCGCCTCAAAAGCCTGCTGGCACTCTTCTGTCCACACAAAAGGAACCTTGGGACTGTAAAGAGAAGTGAAAGGTGAAACTACTGTGGAGAAGTTCCTACAAAAACATCTATAATAGCCGGTCATCCCCAGGAACCGGCCAGAGCTCACGTCTGGTTGTGGGAACCGGGTACTTAATCACTGCAGCAATCTTAGCATCCACTGGTCTAACCTGACCATGACCTACCTGCTTACCTAGGTATGTAACCATCGCCTTCCCGAATTCACACTTCGAGAGGTTAAGGGTTAAACATGCCTCTGCAAGCCGCCGGAAAACAGTTTGCAAACTGTCCACATGACTCGACCAGTCACTTGAGTAAACCACCACATCATCCAGATAGACACTACAGTGGGGAACATCCCCAACACCCTCTGCATGAGCCTCTGGAAGGTGGCAGGGGCGTTTTTCAACCCAAAAGGCATCACGGTGTACTGCATGAAATGGTCAGGGGTTACAAAAGCAGACACATCTGAGGCTCTAGGGGTTAGTGGCACCTGCCAGTATCCTTTCAGTAGATCTAATTTTGTGATGAAAGAAGCTGGACCGATGTTGTCTACACAATCTTCCATTCTTGGTAGAGGAAATGAATCAGCCACAGTGACTGCATTAACTCTCCGGTAATCAGTGCAGAACCGGGGGGTGTCATCAGCCTTAGATACCAATAAACATGGGGAACTCCAGGGGCTGCAACTTGGCGTGGCCAGATTATTACTCACCAGATATTCAACCTCAGATTTAATTACCTCTCGTTTTGGAATGGAGCATCGTTAGGCATGCTGCTTATTGGGAGCTGCACCATCTACATCAATGTCATTCTCCAGGACGTTAGTACAGGAGTGCACATCACTGAACAGAGTGGGAAAGTCATTAAAAAGGTTCATTATATCTTGCCGCAGCTCATCCGAGAGATAAGACAAGCGGGACTCAGCCTCACACAGGAACTCGGAGTTGGTGAGCTTGCCCGACTTGCTGACCCATAGAAGGCACCTTAAGGCCATCATCAGCCTCAGCACACACCAAAGATGCAGACATTATAGGAGAGGCGGTTCTCCCTGGGAGGATTCTCTGGTCAAATAGGCCTTGAGCATATTCACATGACACAGTCGTGTCTTCCTTCTGCGTTCTGGTGTGGAGATCACATAATCTGTCTCAGACACTTTCCTGTCCACCACATATGGACCTAAAAATCTGGCAGTGAGGGCACTACCTGGTACCGGTGACAACACAAGCACTTGGTCACCTGGCTTAAAGTGCCGTGCCACTGCCTTACAGTCAAACCACCCTTTCATCCGCTTCTGAGCAGCAGAGAGAGACTCTTTGGCAATGGAAGTGGCAGTATGCAACCGTGTTCTACATTTAGTAACAAAATCAAGAATGTTGGTCTTAGAAGGGGAAGTGGCGGTGAACCTCTCCTGCAGCACCTTCAAGGGTCCACGCACATTGTGGCCGAACACTAACTCTGAGGGCTAAAACCAAGGATTCCTGCCTTGTGTCCCTTATGGCAAACAACATGAAGGGCAAGCCCTCATCCCAATCTTTACCTGTCTCAAAACAATACCGCTGTAGCATTGCTTTCAGGATTTGGTGCCACCGCTCCAATGCGCCCTGAGACTCCGGGTGGTGCCACTGCTCACAGAGTGTGACACCCCCAAGGCCTGTAGAGTCTGTTTGAAGGTTTTAGAAAGGAAATTCATGCCTTGATCTGTCTGGACGACACGTGGCAAGCCAAGCGTGGTGAAAAATTTTGTAAGTGCCTTACTCACCACCGGTGCAGTAACTTTTCTAAGTGGGATGGCCTCTGGAAAACGGGTGGACACACACATTACAGTCAACATATACTGATTACCTGACCTACACTTTGGCAATGGGCCAACACAGTCAACTATGACATGCTCAAAAGGTGCACCAACAGCTGGAACAGGGTGCAGAGGAGCCGGAGGAACTTTCTGGTTAGGCTTACCGGTGACCTGACAGGTGTGACAAGTCCTGCAGTAACGAGCCACATCCGCCTTTAATCCAGGCCAGAAAAAGTGCTTGAGGATGCGATCATATGTTTTGCTATGCCCAGATGGCCAGACCACAGGTGCTCATGAGCTAAAGCTAACACATGTTGCCTGTAACCTATTGGAACTACAATCTGATGCACCCATCCCCAGTCCTCATCTGCCGCTCCTAGCCGTGGAACCCACCGGCGTACCAACAGACCATCATCGAGCATATACACAGGTTTTTCACCATAGGTGTGGTCACCTTCAACCACCATTGCACCTAAACAGCGTTTTAAGGAGGGATCTGACTTCTGTGCCTCAATAAGAGCTGCACGATTCACTGGCAAGTTGACATCTGGGAGAGGAGGGACAGCTGCTACTTCACCAGGCTGGTTCTTCTCCTGGGCCGTCACAGGGGATAACTTATCATCAGTGAAAGCAGCCGCAAACAGAGAATCTGACAACATGACCTCGTCACCAAGCTTCTGAGCTTGAGCTCGAGTAGAGCGCAGGCACCAAACACATCAGGATATTCTTTTGCCAAATCCTCAGACATATATTCAGTTGTGGGCACAGACACCACCTCCGCTGTGGGATATACTTTTCCACCTGCAAGGTCATTGCCCATGATGAAGTCAATCCCATCAATAGGTAGTGACGAACGCACAGCCACAGCAAAAAACCCAGTTGCTAGCTTGGACTGGATATGAATGTAATGAAGAGGGCAGGCACAAAACTCATCCCAATCCTCTCACAATAGCGCTAGCATCACATGCTGATGCATCTCCCAAAGGCAGCACACTGGACAAGATGAAAGACTGCGACCCACCAGTGTCCCTCAGTATGGTCACAGGGCGCTGATCCTCCACCTTACCCGTGAGAGAAACAAAGCCGCTGAAATGAATGGCTTGAAACAGGCATCGACTCCCACTGTGTGTGGAAGGCGGTCAACAGGAGGCGAAGCAACAGTTTTAATTAAGCTAACCCCTTTGGCTGCTTTCTAAAGCTGTCTGCTGTCTGTGCTTTAAGGCATCACAATCAGCTACCAGATGACCTGGTCTCAAGCAGTAGAAGCACGGCCTCCCGCCTTTCGATCTCTGTGCGGAGTGCTACTGCTGGGGTTGCTAACACTAACAATTGGACAGCTTGGTTTCTGAGGGAGCTCGGTTGGAAGACTGATCAGGCCGGGCAAAACTGGTCCTGTGAGTCAGCGTAAACTCATCAGCCAAAGCGGCAGCCCTCCTGCAACGTGGAAACCTTCTGCTTATTAAAGTGAGATTTTACAATACGCTCGGGCAGACAATTTTGAATTCTTCAATTAATAATAATTCTCTCAATAGAGCCATATCAGTCACCTTACATGCCGAGCACCATCGATCGAAAGGAGACCCTTCTCTCTTGCAAAGTCAGTATAGGTCTGGCCCTGGCTTTTCCTGAGACTCCTAAACCGCTGCCGATATGCCTCTGGTACTAACTCATAAGCTCGCAGTACAGCACCTTTAAGTTTTCATAGCAAACTATCAACCCGCGGAGAGGGAAGCGCAGGCTTCTGAGCCTTACCACACAATCTACACTGTAGCAGTAGCGCCCACACATCCTGGAGGCCAGCTCAGCGCCAGCCGCGATCCTTCTCAAGGCGCTAAAGTATGTCTCAACCTCCGACTCACGGAACACAGGAACAAGGGGAATATTCTTACCCACATCAAAACCTGTTGCAGATGGTAGTGACATATTTTGATTTGTGGTACTGTCCCTAGCCTTAATCTCTAGCTCCCTCATCCTCACTGCAGTGTCTGCTTCTAACTTTTTCAGTTCCAGCTCACGGCGAAACTGAAATTCTCTTTCCTCCCTCTCCTCTTATCCCACTGGAGCCGAGCTAGACGCAACCTCTCCCGTGCGCCCAGCCTCGAACCCGGAGAGGACTCCGCCCGACACTGGATCAAAACCTGGGCAACGTGACTGGCTTTTTCTCCGGCACTAACCGGCGCTGGGAGTGCGGTCTGTCAGCTGTGTCACGCAGGCGGCGCAACAGCTGCCTCGCTAATGAAGACATTGGAGAGCTTGCGCTCCTCTCAGCCTCTTCACTAGCTGGGAATAACCCCTCTAACACCAGGGCCTCCACCACTGCAGCCTTCAGCTCCTGCTTTCCGGGAGAGCACGAGAGACAGAACTAGCCGTAATGAGCCGCCGGCTCGTACATGTCACTCATCCTACATTCATCCAGCTGCGCAAGAGAGCGGCAGCAGCGGCGAATGCGTCAACACTAAAAACCTGAGACATTACGTCTGAACACAGGAGTCAAGACAATACGGAGAAGAGACACAGTAAACACAGCTTACGCACAGCCAACACAAACTTCCCCAGACCCTGCCTGTCATAGACTGAGCCTGTCTGTCTTCTTGGGCGTGCCGGGCTCGAGGTGGCTTTAAAGGCAAACTGGGCGGCCTTGAGGCTCCGAAACGCCTACCCCCGACAGAGGGAACGGTATCCCCACCCAGGATTACTCCAGAAAATAAAAAGCAGCAAAATAATAAATGAGTGCCCGATGGATAAGCTGCGCACAACTTAGCTGGACACTCCCTACACTTACCGGGAAGCCGTGCCACACTATAGAAAGCTGGATTACCAACACAAACAACAGAATCACAGAACACTCACACCTTCAGATTTATCCCGGACGAGCCCCCAATTTATTTACCTCCCGGAGATGGTACCAGGGGGATGAAGGGGAGGAAAACAAAGTAAAATTGTTCCAGGATGAAATAGAAAGAGACAGAATCTGCTAACGGGTCAGTAACGATTATTTATTATAAGAAAAACCACGAACTTAAAGGACCCGAACTAAAGACGCTGGTCAAAAGTAAAATAAAACAGACCAGGATAAAATAATGATCAAACTATTAAACACAAGAGCGCCCCGTTCGGGAGGTAATAAACCACTGAAATCACAACTCAAAACACCACCACACCTGGGGAGAAAGGAAACAACAGCCACAAAACTAAACTCTCTTTCCACACATGAAAACTCGTAAACCGGACAACCACTGTTGCCACAAGCTGCTAACTGCTTCCACCACCAATCCTGACTGTCACTGTCTCCATCTCCTCTCTCTCCTCGGGCCGCACCTCTTCTCCAGCTTTTACCTGCAATCAGCTGATGAGCCGAGTGAACACACCTGCTGATCGGGAGGGAGAACGCACCTGGAGGAGCAACTGAGAGAGAGAGAGACATGCACACATACACACACACAACACAGTACGAGGGCCGTAACAGTAGGTTTTCCACAAAATTGCCATTGAGGGGGAATTATCCTCCGATCCCTCAGTTACACCATGTAGTCTCACATTGTCCGTTGCTGAGGCGCCCCTCTTGGTCCGGTGAGTCTGGCCTCAAGTTTCTCCTGTAGTTTCAGCATCTCTAACACAGCTACATCCAACACTTGCACTTTTTTCTTCCGTTTCTGTAATACGGTTTCGGCCTTGTCTATTCTCTTGTTAGCAGTTTTAATATTGTCTTTAATTTCACGGGAGAGAATCCCCGTTCTCTCTGCAAAACTCCTCTCAGTTCCCGGAGTATTGTTTGTAGGGTCTGTCATGTTGTTAGCTTCTTGTAGCTTTAGCTCCATGGGTTCGTAATGGGCGCCGTTATCAAACTCTTCTGCAGACATCTCAGTAGTTGAAGGAGGCTGTTTTTAACACGCCACGGATGTATTTATTCTTCCCCCTTGTCATAACCTCGACACCTTAATCACATTTAGTTTATTGTCAGTTTAAATCTCAGAGAAATACGGTGTCTTGAAAAACAGGGTCAGGGAGCTTGGAGTTAAGCTGCACTCCTCACGGCTGCCAAACCGGAAGTCATAAATTTCCTTTTTAGCGGCAAAAATGTCCGAAGGGAGAAGAGACATAATAATCCGCTGCTTGGATTTGAGTTCCTTGGAGAGTCTGGAGAGGAGCTGATCAAAGACTATCAGATACATTTTATGATTTTCAGATTTTCTGATGATTATCATGATCATATTAAGATGGTTGTTTGGCCTTATAGTCTGTTATTCACTTGCAATGTTATCTTGCGGATACAAAGAACCAGCGATTGATGATTGTCGCGTCCTGTTTTTACATTTTGTCAGTTATTGGATTAATTTTCTGAATTTGTTTTGAAAATAAGACACAAGGTCCTCTACACTGAATTGAGTATATCTGTAGGATAAACTGTGGGTTTGATTCCCATGTTAACAGAGAACCTGTAGGTATGGCGTAGTCCTTGATGGAGCACACTGTCTCAACACACCACTAAGCAATACATATGAAGTTGCACACTTCTCATACCCTTGCCCATGTAAAATGCTGTTGCAAGCTTACATTCCCTATAGGTGACTTTCAGTTTACAAGTGTGTTCCTTTTTATAAGTGCAAACAGTGTGTTGTTATGTATTGTTCTCTGTAATAAATTTCCTTTTAACGGCAAAATGTCGAAGGAGAAGAGACATAATAATCCGCTGCTTGGTTGAGTTCCTTGGAGAGTCTGGAGAGGAGCTGATCAAAGACTATCAGATACATTTTATGATTTTCAGATTTTCTGATGATCATATTAAGATGGTTGTTTGGCTTTATAGTCTGACATTTATTCACTTGCAATGTTATCTTTTGGGGTAAAACTTGTGGATACAAAGAACACGGCAATTGATGACTGTGTGTCCCTGTTTTACATTTTTGTCAGTTATTGGATCAATTGTCTGAATTGTTTTGAAGATAAGACACAAGGTCCTCTACACTGAATTAGTATATCTATTTGTTTGTTTATATTTTCATCCATTTTTTTACTAATCTCAAATAATCCAGGCATTTTTAAGCATTTCATGTCATTCAACCTCTCTTTCACAAATTGTACTTGAAAACCACTGGCTTCTAATTGTGGCTGTGTGTGTTTTCACAGGATGTCAGCCAAGCAGTGTGAAAGAGGACTACAGTCATCACATCATGAAGATCACTGTTATCCATCCGAACATGGCACAGGAAAACCAAGATCCCAACTACGTGTCGGTCATCACAGAGGGAAAAAGAGGTTCTGGAGGGACTGCAGAAGTGTGGTAAATGCTTGTCTGCTGCTCATAGGGTGTCATTTATGACTGAATTTAAGTTACCCACTGAAACTGAAATACACATTTGAAGTGTTTCAGAAACTGTTTCTTGAGCTTGACATCCTCAAAATGTCTTCAAAGTCCACACTCTCCACAAGAAACTTCTAGGATGAGTGTTTTGTGCAATGTTGCTGTTTTATATCCTTTTATGTATGTCCCAGATCAGGAAAGCTTCTTGGTTTGTTTCCTGTCAGTGATCACAGTCATCCACAACCAAACAGTTGTGTTTTTCTACTCTGAGATTTTAAAGCAAGCAAGATTTTACATGGAGTCTTTATATCAACATGTTAGATGTTACAGAGTCTTTATATCCTCGACATGTTTGTGGTTATGACAATATTGTGTAGATATAAATATCTATGCAAGGTCAAATGTAAATAAAGTTCACATTTAATGAAATTAAAATGTTTTGCAAAAATAGTGTATCACAAAAATAGCAACAAAATAATGTATCACAAAAATAGCAATTAATCTTTTTGTGTTAATGTAAGTAGTAAATTAGACTTTAAACTAGTAAATGTTACCTAATAATTTCTTAGAATAATACAAGAAAATGTTTGTTAAATAAGAATAAGAAACACCAAGAATATTTAATTACATTTTGCAATTACATGCAATTTTAATTCAGTAAAATTTACTATCAATAGTGACTACTTCTTCCATGGACATTGCTAGTGAAGTTTATTGAAGTATTTTTGTAAAAAATGTGTTACTAGGAAGTAAATTTTACCTAAAAACATCCTGAATAAAAATTAAAAAGGACTTCCTATGTGGAAAACGTTTCCTAGAGTTTTTAAGTAAATATCCTCCAAATTTATTTCACTGTATCATGACATTTTCCACTGGATTAAAATTCTCTCAACTTCTCCTGTATCATTATGATTTAATTTCTGTTTCCTCTGCTCCTCATTATCCAGGTACAAGAATGGCCAACCACGTCCGTACAGTTTGGCTCTGGGGCGCTGCATCAAACAGAAGGCTATGGGAGAGACTGGATCTCGTCCCCACTTTTACAGAGACCACGGCGGTGAAGACAGACCGGACGGCTCCTGTAGGATCTGGAGACTATCCTCCACATAATAACGGAACATGTTGGGGAGAACCGAAACTCAGGACAGAGCTTAAAATTGAAACATCATCCAGCCTGAGCTGCTACAGGGCAATGACCTGCACTTCACCACCCTAGGAGTCAGCCTTCACTAGCAATCTGCAGCTATCGCTTCCACCTGCAGATCCTGTAGACAGCTGCCATCCCAATCTCAACCTACAGCCTCTGCAACATCTGCTACTAGTGCGATGACAAACTTCACCCAGAGTCAACCTCCACCTGGAAGCCTTGGGCCAACAAGCTGCACTGAACCCTCCGTCTAGAAGATCCTTCCAGACCTACACAGACACCTGCCAGCATGATGACCTGACAGAGCGTAATGCAGAACATCGACTCAGAAAGAGCTCTTCTTCCTCAGTATTGTGTGGATCAGGCTGGTGCATAAGGTTAATAGAATAATATATCTGAGGTAGTTTAACTTTCACTGAATACCTCTGCAACAAACCTACAGACAACAACTAGCACCTTCACCTCCACCTGAAGAGAACCTTCCAGCAACTCCAGCTTCACCCCACATTCAGTGAAGAACTGAAAGGAGGAACAGCAGGTAAACAGCCCTTCAGATGACATGCAGAAACACAGCTGTGTAATGAATAGTGATAGCTGGGTTCTCTTCAATAAAGCAAACATTCTATTTACTACCTTTCTAAACTTTTCTCTCCTTTCTCCAGAACCTCCTGATCCATCTCCCTCCAGACCAACAGCCCTCCATCTAAATCGATTGTGGTTCCCCTTGTTTAAAATTCAATATTTTTCTTGGTTTAAACTCTGTGGTACAGTTTCCTGTATATGTAGGGTAAAGTTTACTGCTGGGCCCAGACTAATCCATCCCCATGTCCCGCCTCAGTTGCCCTACTTCCTACCAAAACAAGAGCACAATTATTTTGTATGTAATTAAGGGAATAAGAGCAAGATCTCTACTCCCATGAATTCATAAGGTGCTATGGCACAAAATCATTATTATTATTATTATTACACATTATATTAACACATATGTCAAATCAATATTCAATTGGTCATTCAAAGAGAGATTTATACTAAAAATAACTTTTATGTTTACTTTCTGCAAAGCTCTGGCTATTGCAGGGACCCCTTAATTGATAAATATATGATTTTATATATATATATATTAATAATAAAATATATAAAAAATTTGGACATAATGAAAAAATACATTTCACATTTTTAATTTTGGATTTATTGTATTCAGCCCGATAAGTACAAATATTTCGGGATTTTAGCTAAAAAGGGATTCCATGGTTCCCATGGTGCCCAGGTGCATCAGTTCAAATCCTTCATGAGAACACAAAACAATTCTTCATGGGTTGGATGAAATTTGGGGGCCATTTTGAAATCATTTCTTCAGCTGAGGACCCCTGATCCTGAACTGAGAATCAAAGACTAATTTTCCATGAGGGAAAAATTTTTTTAAAAATTTAAAATGGAAAAAAAAAAGGAAAAAAAACTTAAAAAACCCAAACAGATAACACAGTATATCCAAACTACAGACAAAAATGTATTATATTAATGAAAAGAAGTTCATCTGATAGGGTTTTATTTACCCTAGTTCATTTTTCCCATCAGATCAATAATTCAGATAACCTAAAATCAACATTATTTTGGGGGAAAAAAAAATCTTCAAAAAGATGTTGTATCCAACAAAAACATATTTTTTAAACTGTGCTTGATAACTTAGTCATCATCATATATTGTCAATCAAATATGCAGTCAGTGTTGATTGTTTGCCCCGGGGAAAATTGTTTTCCCACATGATGCTATTTATTTTTTGGGATATTTATACAATTGTAATTGATCTGTGATTTAATATGATAGGGATTTTGGGGCGGGACCCAAAAATTTGGGAAGGGGTTTCAAATTTTAAAAAATAGAGTGGTATTTGGAGGGGGGCTGCATTGGGGTTTCACCACCCCCCACAGTGGGGTGCTGTGGTCCAGGTTCATTTCGGGATTTCAACACAAACATCCCCTAAAAATGGTCAAGAGAAATTTTTTTCTAAAGACCTAAAGACATAACTAACCCCATTAGGGAAAAAAATGGTGAATGTCTACAGGTTTTTAATAAATTAAATGGATGACAACTGTAGAAATTTTTACTCTGGATAGGGGTTATTAATGGTTTTTTTAAGCATATTACTGCTTTTTTTCCAGATATACTACAAAATGAAATGATTTATATCACACATGATCGAACTATCACGGGGAACACATTTAGTGTTGTTAAATACAGCCATTTAAAAGTACAACTTTGAGATAGTCTGCATGCTTTTGGGAAAGTGGGCCTCCCGCAGTTTCGGAAATTTTTTTTTTTCATTTTTTTGTGTTTTTTGCAGCAAAAGGCCAAACGCCTCCCAAAGACCATAACTACAGCAAAGGTGGGAGTCTTTTTTCCCTGGGCCCAAGAAGGGCGGTCCATGCTGCTGTGACGACATGCAGGTAAATATCTGATCCCCCAAATTTTGGGACAAAGAAACTGTGCATGTTACATTTTTTCACAATAAAATCCTTAAGAGCCAAAATTTTAGAATATGTGTCAGCTTATAATTTTGAGTTAATTTTCACTGAAGGAAATGAATAAACTAAATAAAAAATAAATCTTTAAAATCCTGTAAAATGACTGAAAATGGGGAGGTCTTTTATATTGAAAAAAAAAAAAATTTCCTCTGCAGTGCACCCCAATGTAGTTTTCCCTCCTGTGAGTTTTTAAAAAGTGTGTTTAGTAAGATTTTAAACGGGAAACTGATGTCCTCTCATGTGTTGCTGACCTGCACCAGGTGCAGACAGGAAACCCGCCGGGCCCCCATGCTGCACCTGTGGACCCTCCATAGAAGAGGAAGCGGACCTCCCCAGTTTTGTTGAAAACCCTTTGACCAGGTCCGCCTCCTCCTTTTGGGGTTTTAACCGGGTTTGGGCCCCGGGCCAGCCACCATCCCTCCCTGAGGACCTGCCTGTTGCCTCCAGGGTGGCTCCTGACCCCAGACCTTTTTCTGCCCTCCAGCCCCCAATGAGGGCCCCTGTTGATCCACAACCACTCTGTGAAGAGTACCAGCAGCTCCACCACGAGGGGGGACAACATGCGGGACGAGCTGTTTTCCGGGTCAAACCCATCAGATAATCATGACTTTTTTTCCAGGGGTTTAAAAATTTTCTCTCAGCCCCTGTATCATGATGATTTCATTTCTGCTCTCTCCCCTCATTATCCAGGGACAAAAATGCCAGCCCGCCGACATTTTGGGCCTCTGGGCCCCGGTTCAAACGGAGGCTATGGGAAACGATCGCCCCATTTTTTTATCGAGACCTACGATGAAAACGGAGGGGTCCACGTGGGAAGTCCCCCATGGGACGGGAGCCCTTCCCCACATGAAAATGGGACATTTCGGAGAACCAAACCCCAAAAAAGAGGTCAAAAGACCTCCCCCCCCCCTGAACTACTCCCAAAGTTTGTAATTTTTTTTCGTTGTATGGGGATCGGACTGGGGGCACATTCCTGTGACAGGAGATTTGCCCTTTAAAGCACAGCAGGAGAAAGGATGAAGGTTAATGGAACACCTTGTTAACCCTGAGGGTCCAAATGACTGCCGGGCAGATTTTTTTTATTGTAAATTTTTTGTATATACTATAGTATATTTGTATATATTAGCAACTTATATTTAGTTTTTCAAGTCAAGTTCCAAAAAAAGGATTGAGTTTTGTTTGGGGTTTTTTATTGTAATAAAAAAATTTCAATTTGAATTTGATTATGTTTTGGCCCAATATGTTAATGAAGTGGGTTTAAACTGAAATAATAACTATCTCTTTATATAGATAAATTTTAAAAAAAAAGATTCCAAGAAGGGCAGAAACACTTTTTCAGGGAGACACATTTTTTTTATTCTGTAATATTTAATGAGAAAGTTTATGTTTATTTGTATTTGTATTTGTTAAACCAAAAAACGGGAAAAGCAAAGTTGTAAAGGAAAGAAATTTTGGAAAAATGTTTTTGAAATTTTTTTTTTTTTTTTTCCAAAAAAAAAAAATTTTTAAAAAAAGGGAAATACAGATTCTCACGACTGTGCATCTTGCAAAAAATGTGGTGTTTTTTCGGCAAAAACCCATGCAGTGGGAATGTTGTTGTGTTGTGGCCCCTGCAGGATTGCCTGATTTTTCGGGTGTTGCAGATCATGGTGTTTTGGAAAACTGTTTTTTTTAACACAAAAAAACACATGGTACAATGAACACCTTAAGAACACAGGGGGGTGTGAAGTTACTTCAGAAAAAGAGAGCTTCAAGATGTTTATTTTTTGGCTGCATCCCTCTGCTGGAAGACGACTGACAGCTTTAAGCACCACATTTGCCTCCCCTTTAAGAAAAGACAGATTTAAAGAATGGTGTTGTACCTTATTGTCTCTGAATGTTTCTTCTTTTTTTTGGATGCAGTTCTTCTGGGGAGATAGAAAACCCCAATAAAGCCGGGGATTCCCTTTTGGCGGGATGAAATCCGAAACTAGTTTTTCCCTTTCCCGGGAACCCCAAAAAGCACACTTCGGGACCTCACGGGACTTTAAATTCAAAGAGACATTTGAAAACAGGATCTTACTGTAATGTATCGGGACATGGATTTTGATGGTCACATTTTCACTTTGCCCTTAACCCCCGAGGAAGTACAAGACAAGGCTACCCTCAAACTTGTAATGACTAAAACCAGTTGTCTTAACTCTCAGTCATGCGGACATGTCTGACATGGAACCCTGTACCACCATCTTCTGATGCAAGCTTTTGCCACTATCGGGATCTCAGGACACAGTCCTGTTTTTCCCCCAAGATGAATGTAAAAACATCTTACAGGTCTCCCATGGCCATCTAAGTTTAAAACACCCTTTTTCTTATGATGCAGACCCCTGTAAAAAATTAGAAAACAAAATATAAACAAAATGATGCAAGAGTTTTTTGAGTTTTCAACTTTTGCCTACTGTTGTTGACTTAACTGAGGCTTAAAGTTCTGACAAGAGTTCTGCCAATTAGATTTTCTTTGTTCACCTAATTGGGATAATCCGGGAAGGCTAACAAAGAAATTTTTGGTTTAAAGGCTATGTTTTTTCCCCTTTCCCCAAATGCAGATATTTTTGTTGAAAAAAATACAATTTTTCCCTTCAATGCTATGTATTCCTAAATTCACCAAAAAACCAGATATTTTTGTTGAATAATCATACAATTTACCCAGTTATTAAAAATTTACCTATATAATTAAAAGAAAATGTATGTTATCATTTTTTAAAAAATGCCCCAATAAATGGGATATTGAATAAAACAAAGCACAACTGAATGTTATCGGGAAATTTTTTTATTTTGTTGAACAGTGCTTCAAGTAAAAAAAATTTAAGTAAATTTAAATGTCATGGGTAGTCTTAATTTCTGAAAAAAGTATTGCTGGTTTTTTTTTTTTTTGTTTTGAGCACCGCAGCAGAGACATTAAAATTGGGTTAGAATCAAAAAAAAAAACGAAGTATGAAAAAAAAAGGTCCAGAAAACATATAGTCACCCATGCACACCTTGACTGCCTGTGTTTTGAACTTAACCATTTGCAAATTAAATAGAATAGTCCCAAAAATTATTGGCTGTGTACCCAAATACTGAAGTTTTACATGGGCATAACTATGATGAACTAGAGCTTTTTTTAGAAATTCTAGAAATTTTACCATCAATGAACAGGAATTAAGAGGAAAAACCCCAAAAGCCCTCCCTTTCATGTTAACAACTTCAAAAAATTTCCTTAAAATACTGATGAAAAAAATCTCACCATATATTGTCAACAAAAAGATTCCTCTGACTAAAATTGACATTTCTAATAATTTATCCACTTAACCTTCATATTGTCCAACAAGGTAAAAATGCCCTTATTCTGTTTTGACTGTTCTCCTTCCCCTTTCTTTCTTTCCCCCCTTTTTTCCTTCATTCATTCCCCTTTTTCCTTTTTTTCCCCCCCTTTCCCCCCCTTCCCCCCCCTCTTTCCTCTTTTTTCCCCTCTCTTCCCTTTCTTTCCTCACCCCCTTTTCCTCTTCCTTCCCCCTTTCCTTTCCCTTCCCCTGTACTTTTCTTTTGTTTCTTGACCAAGGACAACAGGAGGGTTAAGGAACAGTTCATCTAAAAATAAAATTTTCCATCACCCTTTTTTCCCTACTATCCTTATGCCATTTGGGAAACAGAGGTGAATTTTTTTTTGTAAAATGCATTTATTTCATTTTGAACAAAATGAATTTTAACAGTTCAAACACAAAAATGAAATTTTGGGTAATTTGGAAAATGATTACATCAGAGGCAAAGGGGTTTAACTACTTTTTTTTTTTTTAATGCCCAAACCCACAATGAAATTTGAACAGGCTAAAGAACACAAGTTAAAGTCATGTCTGGCTTCCCATTAACAGTCACAGCAAAAGCTTTGTTTTCAGAGCCCTTAGGCGTTTGGAGCATCGAGCCACCAGCTCAAAAAGGGCCTGAATTCTTCAAAGGTATCCCCATCTGTTTTGGGATAATCAATGTTGAGGGCATACAGAAGGCCAAAGAGGTATGCCAAGGCAGTAGAGAGGTCTGGAATGTTATGTAGCACATGTCCCCTTCCAACACAACTACCTTTTTCCCCAAACAGATGTCCCGGGCACCGCTATCTTGTAGGATGGTGGGGGATGGAAAATGATGCACCGCTCAGCACTGGTTCCAAAATGTCAGGGTCCTGAAGAAAAGTAACAGATGCATTATTGAGATAAAAAAAAACAAAGACAAAATACATTTTTACTGATTTGATCTTAAACTTCTGTACCATGCTGGTCATTTGACTCATGGATTTTTTAAAAAAAGAAAAAGCATTTTTTTTCTTTAATGACACAGTACCACCCACCAACCTTGTGATGAGTTTTGTACAAAAGTTTTTTTCTGCAACAGAACACCCCCCAAAAATGCCCAGTTTGTTTCCCCAGCAGAACAAAGGGACCCGGGGGTTATAGACAACTGCAATCCCTTCATCATAAAATTATCGGGACTGCACTGAGGGGGGTGTATATTTCCATTTGATGAGCCACCCTTTTAAAAAACATCTCATGGGAATAAGAATTAGTTTTACTTGCATTTTTTTTTTTTGAAATTCCCCAAGCACCCCGGGAAAAACCCTTTTGTTGCATCTTCGGAGGAAAAGGGGCGGGCCCTTTCTCAGTGTTGGTTTTTCGGGGACACAATGTCGATGTCTAAGGAGTATTCAGGGGAAAAACAAGCATTTAATTATATAGTAACGAGTGTACTTATACACAAAGAAAAAATCAGAACTTTTTTATAGTAATGAACAGGTCAGACCCAGCAACATGTAAAAAAAAACAACAACAACACTGCAACCATGTTAACAGTTTTAGTTTACTTTTACAAATTAAAATTTGTTAAACCCCAAATCCCCGGCAAGTAAGAACATAAAGCAATGACTGCTGACATTCTTTTTTTCTGAAACGCCCATTTTAATGTGTTTTTTGCTGAAGCCAACATTTTTTTCTGTTTCTTTGGAAAAAAAATATTTTCTACTTTTTTAAAAAGTCAGGCAAAGGACCACTTCACTACCTGTTCATCAAGTTTATCCAGGAGGTTTTCCATCTTCTCACCAAGAGCCCCTTCGACCGGGTACAGTTTAAACAGGCCAGGCACAAATTTGCAAGGGATGCATTGAAACCCCAGGGGGGTCTTTGCTCGGGATCCGTGAAATTACCATATCTAAACAAGAAAACAAATTATTGCCATTTTTTCCAGCACAAAAAATTTCCCGGGGAAAAGGTCTTATGCATTTCGGAAAACCCTTTTAAAAATGCCTGATATTTTATGAAAAGAAAAACCTATTTAAAATTTTCCCCCGTGAATAGGGTTTTTGCAAAATGGAAATACCCTCCAAAAAAACCAGTATCAATATGCAAATGAATTTTTCATGTTCCAGTATTGAAATAAAAGTGACTAATCAGGATTTTGTGACCTGCCTTATTTCTTTCCTAACCATTCAGTCTGTTGAAGCCCTATTTCCCCCAGTAAAAAAAAAAAAATCCATGCTGTCAAAATTATGAGATGTCCACTTTGGTTGTTTTTCCCGGGGAAAATACTTTAAATTTTCGTTCATAATGACTTTTTTTTTCACAATTTCAATTTAGCATGGGGATTCTTTTTTTTTGTACTGGCAGAAATGGGCTTCCATAGGAGGAAATGTTTAGGTAAGAATATTAGGGCAGGTCAAAGAATCTAATGAGTCACAGATTTCAATGTAAAACTTTTGGGAAGAGAGTATGGATTTGTAAACATGGGCCTTGAGGATTGACAATTTAATAAAATTTACTATTTTGACACCCATTACAGTTGCAGGAAATGATGCACTCCTTGGGAGGACATTTTAAAAAAAACACTGGCATTACAAAGTTTTGGCCCGATTGTGGGTGCAGTGTGTTGGAGGGAACCCCCAGTGGGGGTGGTAGCCAAGGTATAATTTAAAAATTGCCCAAAACATTACCCCCCGCAAATACTTAAAAAACTTCAATTATAGTCAATTTTAGTATAATAACCCCCGTGGGCCCCATTTGAATAACAGAATAAATAATGGACAGCCTTAATTTTCAGAGGAAAACAGCGCAGGCCATCTTCCGGACCCCAGAAAAATAGGTTGACACTACCACCCCTTCCGCCTGGGGGGAAAAAGTCAGCGCCATTTTTCTGCCGTATGACTGTCATGTTTTTTTGTTTCTTCTTCATTTCATCGACCAGAGCAAAAATCTTTCCTTTTTCAAAGAGAATCATCGTGGTGTTGTGGATAATCTTTGGGGCATGATTGACCTTTCCACGTTTGGGCTTTTAAGGGGGGGGGACTACCCTCTTATCGCCTTTTTCTTTTCCTGTTTACATTTACCCCCTTTCAACCTGCCTGGGCTAAGCTTTGATCTGTAGTTTCCAAGTTTGTGCTTTGACGGTTCCAGCCGCTTGGTCTGTTCCCTTTGGGGTATGTGTATGTATGTGTGTGTGGGTGAGTGTTGGGGTGAGGATTCAAAAAAAAGGTGGAGGAAAAAAGGACCGGGCAAGCCCCTGCTCCCGGCCCAAACCCGCGGGGCCACAATTTAGCTTCAGATGACGAAAGGGGCCCGGCGGAAACCAATCAGGGGGCGGGCCCATAAGAAGACTTATCCGGGGCCCGGGCGCCGGATTTGGGTGAGCCACCGCCCGGTGCTCCATTGTTCTCTTTTAAGCCGCTTTAAACCCTTATCCTCTTTTTTCCTGCTGCCTTTTTGAGTTCGTTTGGTTCTTGTTTTTTTTTTTTTGGTTGTAGTTTACTTTCTGGGGGTATTGGCTTTGGGGAGCCAGGGTTTTTGGTTTGTCATTGATTTTGCTTGTGTTACTGGGCTTTTATCCGCTAGGAAGGGTTTGGGGTTTGGGTTTTTGGGGTTTTTTTTGTTTACTATGTGTTTTGTTTTTAGCAGCGGGGGCTAAAGCCTGTTCCCCACCCAGTAAGCCCCCCCCTGCTTATTTTATGTTGTAGTTTTGGTTTTTTATCAGCCCCAGTAGCTCGCTTTTTTTATTTGAATATCTTGTGTGTTTTACGGGGTGTTTTTTTTATTTCACTTGATTCAGTCCTTTGGACTCATGGCTTGTGTGTGTTTGTTTGTTAATCTATTTACAATAAAAACCCTTTTTTTAAAATCCCATACCAGCAGGTAATTTTTTTGTTACCCCCGCCTCCCCCACAGGGGGGGAACAGGCTTGATACTTGCTTTTCCCTCCCCCGTAGCCTGTGATGCTACGGCTACTTGAAGTGGATTTTGGGTTTTGGAGATGAATCACAGTTTCCCCATTATATGCAGGGGTTTCAAACCCCGCTGGTAATTCAGATATTGCCGCCAGGTTGCATAGTGCATTTCCAAAATCTGGGTCCTCAAACTGTAGGGGAGAAATCCCCGGGGGTTCGAGTCTCTCTTTAAGTATATCAATAATTGCCCCCAGATGCTGGTACCCCGGGTTGGGCTCGCCGGGCTTTCTGGGGGAAAGAACACCCAAGTAACAAAGTCTGAAAAGAGGAGAGAGAAAAGGTGGGGGAAAAAGAATAGTCAAACCCGATTAGAAGACAGTTGGGCACTAACCAAAAAAGGCAAATGAGGACCAGACCTTTTTTTCCCGGTTAATTTTTTGATTATGTTTGATTTGCTAATAATTTAGTCTACAAAAAAAAAATCAAAAAAAATAAACTACTAAAGTCTATATCCAGGTTTTCATTTCACTAATCACTGACCCCCCTGGCCTTTCTTTGGGGAAAAGGGCCCTTTAATTCATTCAGCACAAACCAATGCTTAATGAGGGGGAGAAGGAGAGGGAGAGAGAGGGGAGAGGAAAGAAGAGAGAGGAGTTGGGAGGAGAGGAGAGACAGGGGGGGATGAGTGGGGAAAAGAGAGATAGTAAGGAGAAGAAAGAAGAGAGGACAGGAGAGGAAAGGAGTGAGGGAAGGGGAGCAGATGACAATAGAGGAGAGGAGAGAGTTGGGAAGGGAGGGGAAAAGAGGGGAGATGAGGGGGAAGAGGAGACAGGGGGGATACCATACCATTTTGAGTTGCATTTTTAGATGGGAAGGGAATGTCCTTGGGGTCACCATCAGCTTTCCCCCAACTGTGTATTTTTAGAGGGTGATAATCCGTCAGCACATCTGGATCCAGGGCAAGAAGGTCTTGGGGTTTGGGTGTTCAACAAGCTCATAGGACCTGAAACAATGTACCAGGAACTCAGTCTTTTTTCAAAAAGAATGTCACCCCCTCTGCATTGGGCAAGAATGGTCACAATCTTATGGAATTCTGGGAGGCCACTGCATTGCCCAGGATAAAATCATGCCCGCCACATACTTTGTCCCATGCAGGGTGAATCGCTTTTGGGCAGAGACACACTTCCCAGGGTGAGGGTACTTTTTCTTTTATTTCACACTTTTGTGATGGATCCACCCCGAAAACCCCGACCACTTTTACATTTTCACCATAGAGTTTTTTTGGGTTGAAAAAATTTTCCCCCCAAATCCAGATGGTATGCCATCATCTGCTGGTGTTTTGAAGGGAAAAAGGGGGCACATTTTTTTAGTTGTGAGTGTCATGGACCACCTTTTTTAAAAAAGCTTGTTTTTTCAATCTCATCGTCCACAATTCCCAATTTAAAAGGGCCCCTTTGCAAAAATAAGATGTGGGTAGTGGCCAAGAAGTGGTGTTTTTGGGGGCAGTCTGAAGTCCCGAAAGGTACTGGTGAGCAACAGGCGAAGGGTCCAGTAGTTTGCAAGATAAATAACACAATGCTTCCCCAGAGAGTTTTGTTTTTATTACAACAATGTCAACAATTTCCAAGGTCCATTTAAAAACTCCCCCTGCTGGCTCCTGTTCTGGTATCTTTCATCCAATTATTGGGAAGTAAGCGCAACAGTGTCCAATTTTCGTCCATTACCAGCAACTGTTCCTTTTTTTAAAGCTTGCTTTTTGGGAATTTTTTTTAGGCTTGTTTACTTTTTTTCTGAATATTTGTAAGGAAACGATTTTATTAAGTGGTTTAACGCACAAATGTAATGAAACCTTTGAGATCAGATTTTTAAAAATAAGGATAACCCCCAAAGGGGTGATGCCCTTTAAAAAAGGGCATAAACATCTGGGGGGAAACCCCCTTTTTGTGTGAAAGAACAGTAGATGTTTTCTCAGTAAAATTCCCTTTTTTTTCCCCATTAACACTTTTTGGGGGTTGTCAGTCTGCCCCAAGCTCTTTTCCCCAAAAAGTAAGGGTTTATCAAATTTTAATTGGAAGTCATTAACTTGTGGCTGCAAGGGGCCCGAATTATCAAAAAAAAAGGACAGAACTTGTCAACAGAAACTTTCTTTAAAATTGCCAGACCAAGGACCAAAAGGGTTTTCGGGACTTTCACAATATACAGTGCCCTTAACAAACCGGGCCCACAACTTCCACAAAAATTCCCCCTTGTTCTTGGGCACCTTATATCTTTTAAACAATGGGTCAAAAAAATTTTTATAACCATATTGTTTGACATCCACACTTTTTCCTAAGAGAGCTAGCTGAATTGAACTGAGATTCGGGGTCGAATCTGGCTGGTAAATTTAGAACTACCCCAAAATATTTTCAGTAATCTTTGGGAAATTTTTGAGGTGCCCAGTGGGTTACAAACTTTAAAATCATCAATATATAACGCCCAAACTGATACATAGGTTTTGCTGGGGCCCAGTAGCTTATTGTCCTTGTAAAATTTTTGCCTTTAAAGACTTAAGGTGTCCAGATAAAACCCTTTATTAAAAAAACAATTTTCCAAAAAACTGCCCGTTTATAAAGTATCAAGACCTTTGTGGGCAGATATATAAACAAAAGAGTTTTTTGAGCTGGTTTAAAATATTCTTGGGGTTTTACAAAAAGAAAAGTGCCCTTTTAAATATATATTCCTTCTGTGGGGTCTGTGGATAGGAACCCCTTTTTCCGATGTTTTTAAAAGGGGGGGATTATTTTACTATACATTAAAAATTTTTTGCAAAACAGAATCATTTACTTCAATTTCATGTTTTGAAAGGATCTCTTTTGGGAAAAGTTGATAGTATGAATTTAAAAAGAAAGAGAGCAAGTTACGAAACTTTCAAATCTTTTTTTTGTTGGTTTGAGAAACATGCAACACTGTTTAACACAGAAAGAGAGAAGCCAATTTTTTGTTCAAGGGTCTCACCATCCACATCCTCTACAATCTCTTCAACCCCATCTGGTCTCACAATATTATAAGCTGATCTTCCTAAACCTTACTATCAGATTTTTCTCACTTTCAATTTTCTCATCTTCAGGAACAGCCTTTTCAATTGTTCGAAAAACCCCAAGTGTACAATTTTTTTGGTTTTTGACTTTCTGTGAGAACTGAAGGTTTGGGGGAATGTTTTTTTAAAAGGGACACCTTTTGAAAAGGACATTGTACAGTTTCTGGGGGTTTTTAAATGATGTCCAAAGGTTCCAAAAAATTTTTTCACTGCAGATTCCCTTTAAAAACACACAACCCCATTGAAATGTTGGGAATTTTTTTGGATTTTCACTATTGGGGTGTGATCTTTAGAGGTGGGATCGAATGTTCCCGATGGAAAACACACACAGTCTGTGTGAATGCAAGGCCAAGGGACCTTGTCCGTGATGAAAGGGTTTAAAAAGTTTCAGGAGAAAATTTTTGAATGGAGCTTTGGAATTTTCAAAAACTGGGGACTGCATGAAATTCCCCCCTGAAAACACAAGAGACAAACAGGAAAAATCGTTTTGCTAAAAGCACTTTTGGAACAGTCCCTGTAATTTGTAAAATAAAATAACAATACAGCCTCTATTTCCCCAAATTGTGATGTTCCATGACTGAATAGGCAAAAACCCAGGTGAATTTTTTATAGGGAGAAGAGGATATATCAAATGGCCAATGTAATTTTTAACTTACCAGACTGTCCTTGCCTTTTTTTATTTTCCTTACTCATTTAGTTGTTATATCCATATTACTAATGATTACTGATTTAAAGTCTTGTTATGTCCATAACCCGAAAGCACCAAATCATCACTACAATATTGTTGCAATATTGATAAAAGTATTTGGTCAAAAAAATTGTGATATATTCTGAATGTACTTATAAGAAAACCTAGGTTTAAAAAAGACTTTTTAAAATTACATATTAGACTATTAGGTTAAACTTATTATTGGGGTTGAAATCTCCCGATATGAAAAAAAATACTGTATATATCATGATAAGAATTTTTTCAATATTGCCTGCAGCTCTACCCCTTTCCTGAAATTTTAATTTGTAAAAAGCCATTATGGGTTAAAACATCCAATACTGTATAACACAGAAGGAATCCCTAGATGGAGGGGCCCGAATACATCACAAGACCAGAGACAACACGAAAATGTATGTAGGGGAAACATATTAACATATATTTATATTTTACCACTTTCACTAATTTTTCAGGCATATAATTGATAACATACATGACATTAAAAAAAAATGCATATGTGAATTCAAAATTTGTCTTTGTTACTATGGGTAAATATACAATAACTATGAAAAAAATTTAAAACTATCTGTTTTGACATCAACAACACACAATTATTCCTCAAATATTCTGGGCTCCTTTCCCATTATGTAAAAAGCTCTGGGAAAAATTTGCAATCTTATAACACAGAGCATAAAGCACACCTTTTAATTTTTTATGTGACAATTAACTTTTTAAATAATTAAGGGCAAGACAGTGTCAAACCAGCTGTCAAACTGTCCAGATATTTTTTACATTACCAAAAGTAACAGTGCAGCAACCGGGTAAACGGTGTCTATTGAAAAAGAAAAAAAACGTTATAAGTTACTTACATCACTTTCATAGACTGTAATTGGGGATGTTTTGCCATACAACCCAACCCCCGAAAGCCCCCGCATGACGAGTTTTCCAGCACCCGAAATTTAAAAGGGGGAGTTTGTTTGTTGGTCAATGTTAACATCAAGGGTTTCCCCACAATGATAATAAAATTTATTACAAACGGGGAAAAAAGTTTAAAAAGCTTTTTCCACCCCAGACGGCAGTAAAAAAAAGCCAGTGTGAGATAATCACATTTTGTGGTGAAAGTCTGTATCTGAATTTCAGACGGATTAACATTAAACAGTATCAAACATTACTTTTCGGGGGCGAACCAGCTGGGCCCATGCTCTGGGAAAAAAAACCCAGCATAGAAGTTTGGTGAATGGCTGGAAATGTTTTAGGGGCTTGTAGAAAAGCCTAACAACACACTTGGGGGTTAGCTTACCTGCTCGGGGAAAATGTTCGGCAGCTCCCCCTTTGTCCAGAAATGTCCAAAAACTACACTCCCAAACCGGGGGACCAGTCGAAAAAGAATGGTTTGTTTCAATTCAGTTCACATCCAACTTTGGCCACGCTTATCAAGTTTTCTGTTGTCTACGGACCACCATCACAGGCCCAGGGGCTGCTCAGGTTCATTAGAAGGGCCGCTTTTGGGCCAGGGGGGTTTCCCCCCTGGTTCCCAATTTTAAATCAAAAAAACTACTCAGAAGTTTATGATCTTTGTTGTGCTGTTTAGAAAATCTTAGTTAGGGCAACAATGGGGAAATTTTTTGGGGAGACAAGTTTTTGTTGGTTGTAAATGGAAAAACTTTACTTTGAGTCAGTTTAATTTTTAAAAATTTTAATGAAATCAACAATTACAAATTATCGTTTTTACAGTGCATTGCACTGGAAGCTGGAAATGTGGGGTCAAGAAAAGGATGGGATACTGTTTAACAATCCAAGTGTAACAAGTAGCATACTTGGGGAAGGTTTTGCCGAGAGAATATTTTTTTTTCCCCAGCATACCAACTGGCGGGGAGGTTATAAAGGGAGCTGAAGTTTTAGAAAGTACCCATGCCTCAAAGATCCAGGCTCTTTTTTGTGGCTTATTGGGGTGGCAACAGAGGATCAAGTAGAAAAAGGGGGAAAATTTTGTCAAAGTTAAGAGGTCACCAGCTGGCTGTTCCAGAACTGGGGGTTAACACGCCGAAGAGACGATGTCCAATGAAGAGGGGTTCACCCAAAAAGGGATCAAAAACCCAAAAAAAGCTGGGAAATGAACGACTAGACAGGGGAAACTTGGGGAAGGGGAGACTGATTTCTCAAGGAAATAAAGAAGAAGAACAATGGGAAGGTAATTGGGTGAGAAAATGGAGAAGTTTTTTGGGTGTCCAAAGAACAGAGGTTGTAAATCACTGGCCCAAATTCAAGACCTCATGGAACGATGGTCTTCTGTTCAGTGAAACTAGGTACCTTACAGGTTACACTACATTTGTTATTTCCCGTAGGGACAATGCAGCAGTGAAGTGTATCTAGGGGGTGTTGAGTCACCTTTTATCATGAGTTTGTGTTTGTACTTCTGTTTTAGATCAAAAAAAGAGTTCAAAAAATAAGACAACCCTCTGGAGCAACCTTTTTTTCCAACCTGGACAAGCTCACCACCAAATCCTTTTGCAGATATTTCAGAAAAAAAGAGCCCGGGTTGAGGAATGAAAAAATTTGACAATGTTGGACTCCCTGGGGTGAGGTATGTATTTAATTGCATCAGCTAATGCTGGTTTTTCTCTGACACACTGAGAATGTATTGCTGATGTTTTATTTGTTTTAACAGTGGCTGTCTTTTCCTCAAACCTTTTATTTCATCACTGTATTAAAATTTTCTGTATGATTTTCCCAGATATGTAGACAAACTTATGCTCAAAAAAAATTAAAATTCAAAGTCAAATGATTTCCCCCAAGGGGGGTTAACTGTTTTATTTTGTCACAATTTTTTTTTTAAAAGAATGAGCTTCAGGCAAATTATGACTGAAAAAAAATTCCTTCTAATTTTTTCTCAGACAAAAAAAATTTCCAACGTAGGGTGTAAACCCAAAAAATTTAAATACATAGAAATTGTATTTTATCTTTTTAAAAAAAAACAAACCCTTTTTTTTTTTTGAGGTAGGGTAAACTGTGGGGGTTTATTCCCCCCAAAAAAAGAACCTGTAGGTATGACGTAGTCCCGATGGAGACAATTTTCTCAACACCCCCCACTAAGCAATACATATGAAGTTGCACACTTTCATACCCCTTTCCCATGTAGAATGCTGTTGCAAGCTTACATTCTCATAGGTGATTTTTCCCCTTTACAAGTGTTCTTTTTTTAAAAACATTGTGTTGTTATGTATTGTTTCTCTGTAATAAATTTCCTTTTTAAAGGCAAAAAGTCGAAGGGAGAAAGAGACATAAAAAATCCGCTGTTTTGGTTTAGTTCCTTGGAGAGTCTGGAGAGGAGCTGATCAAAGACTATCAGATACATTTTATGATTTTCAGACGATTAATATTAAGATGGTTGTCTGGCCTTTTAGTCTGTTATTTACTTGCAATGTTATCTTTTTTGGGGGAAAAATTGTGGATACAAAGAACCAGCAATTGATGACTGTTTGTCCTGTTTTTAAAATTTTTTTCCCCGTTATTGGATCAATTGCCACAGCTCTATTGGGAAACCCTCTGTTCCCATAACCCCAGTAGGTGGGCTTCCCTGAGCTTTTTTAAAAGAAGATTATAACTATTAGGGGGAAAATCAGTCACACTGTGCCTTTGGGCTGAAACTGCTTTGTCTTTAAACACAGGAAGCAAAGGGCTCATTGGGAAAAATTTGATGTATACTTGGACTGCTTTTTTTCCCCCTAGACCTCCACAAACTGGGCTTCATTGGGTTTTCATCTAAGCCTTCTACTTGTCTCTTTGATCCCATCCCAACTTCACTGCTTAAAAAAGCTTTACCGTTTCTGAGCACCTTCCCTTTTCTGAACATGATCAACTTATCTTTGCTGTCAGGCTATGTACCTTTGGGCATTTAAAGTAGCCGAAACAAACCTCTTTTGAAGAAGCCCGGTCTTGATCCAGAGGTTTTAGCCAACATTGACCAATATCCAACCTTTTCCTTTTTCTCTAAGATCCTTGAGAAAGCAGGGGCAGTCAGCTGTGTGACTTCCTCCGAACAATAACCCATTTGGGGGATTTTTAGTCAGGATTTAGAAAATATCATAGCACCCAGACCGGGCCCGGGGAAAAAATTTCTAATGACCTGCTAATTCGGGGCCCGACCATGGACTCGTTTCAGTACTTTCTTGTTAGATTTACGCTGCTTTTGGGTAATTTTTGGGCCATCATATCCTGTTGCAGAGATTAGAACATTTAACTGGATCAGAGGAACTGCTTTAAGCTGGTTCAAAACCTACTTATCGGATCGATCACAGTTTGTTCACATAATGATGAGTCCTCCATGCAGTCCATAGTCAGTTATGGAGTTCCTCAAGGTTCTGTGCTTGGCCTATTCTATTTACTTTATATATGTTTCCCTTTTAGGCAATGTTATCAGGAAACACTCCATAAACTTCACTGTTATGCAGATGATACTCAGCTATATTTGTCTTTTGTCAGATTAATCCAGCCAGTTAGCTAAACTCCAAACATGTCTTCAGGATATAAAATTTGGGATGGCGAAATTCTTGTTGTTAAATTCAGAAAAAACTGAGGTTATTCTAATTGGCCCTGAAAATCTCAGAAATAACCTATCTAATGACTTATTTACTCTAGGTGGTTTGTACCAGCCTCGAACACCACTGTAAGGAATCTAGGGTACTTTGACCAAGATATGTCCTTCAACGCCCACATGAAACAAAACAGTTGAACAGCTTTTTTCATCTGCATAACATTGCAAAATAAGGCATATTCTCTCCCAAAACGATGCAGAAAAATTAGTCCATGCATTTGTAACTTCCAGGCTGGACTATTGTAACTCAGCATTATCAGGCTCCCCCAATAAGTCTATCAGGACTTCCAGTTGGTCCAGAACCTGCAGCAGTAGCCTGACCAGAACCGGGAAGAGAGACTTTTTCCCGGTGTTAGCCTCTCTGCACTGGCTCCTGTAAAATCTAGAATAGAATTTAAAATCCTCCTCCTCACCTACAAGGCACTTAATGGTCAGGCACCATCTTATCTTAAAGACCCAATAGTGCCTTATAACCCCGCTGAACTCTACGCCTCAGAATGCAGGACTACTAGCGGTTCCTAGGTTTATAAAAGTAGAATGGGAGCTAGAGCTTCAGTTATCAAGCCCTTCTGTGGAACCAACTCCCCTTTTCAGTCCGGGAGGCAGACACCATCCCTTATTCAAGAGTAGGCTTAAACTTTCCTTTTGATAAGTGCTTAAGTTGGGACTGATCCAAGGTGACTCAGGCTCCCTTTGGGATCAATCCTTAGTTATGCTGCTATAGGCCCAGACTCCCGGGGGACTTCCTCTGACACACTGAGCTTCTCTTCTTTCATTTCGATCCCTCCATTAAGTCATTTTATTAACTCATCTTCTTCCCGAGCCCCGGCTCCCAGCTCCCCAGGTGCCCCGGGGAGCTGAGGCTACTTGTTGAGAAGGAGGTGGTGTCATCCAGGCTTCGCCTGTCCTGATGGTTGAGATGAGAAGAGGCATGCTGCTCAGGTTGTATCTTTTAGGCAGGAGAAGAGTATGTGTTTACTCTTCCCCCCTTTAACACATGCTGCAGATCAGTTTTGTGCCTCAGTCCCTGTGGTTTCATCTCACAGGTATCCATGGATCCAGTCTACCTGGTGGAGTAGTGGTTGCAGACCAGTCAGGCTTCATCTTCTGGTTCTGAGTGATGGTGGTGATGAGGTCATCTCATGGAGGTTTTCCTGTTTGGTGTGGTGGAGGAAGAGGGCTGCCCAGGCTTCTTCTGGTTGGCGGTTGGAGAGGACACATGCTTCTATCCTTTTGCTGATAGCTTGATGATGCTCTTCACCCCCTTTGGGACACTCTCATATAATTCTATATATACAACTGTATATTAGCTGTTGTTATATTGATTTGGACATTTCCATACAATTTGTATGTTAGTGTTAATGTGTTTTCATTGTTGTTATTCTGTACACATGGCATCTATTGCACGCCTGTCCATCCTGGAAGAGGGATCCCTCCTCTGTTGCTCTTCCTGAGGTTTCTTCCGCTTTTTTTCCCCGTTAAAAGGTTTTTTTGGGGAGTTTTTCCTTAGTCGATGGGGGGTCATTTGTAAAGGACAAAGGGGGTCATATCCCGTACAGATTGTGCCCAATGAGGCAAATTCATAATTTGTGATATTGGGCATACAAATAAAGTTGACTTGACTTGATTTTAATTGACTGAATTTGTTTTGAAGATAAGACACAAGGTTCTCTACACTGAATTGAGTATACTGTAGTTTGTTTATATTTTCATGCATTTTTTACACTAATCTCAAATAATTCAGGCATTTTTTAAATGTTTCATGTCATTCAACCTCTCTTTCACAAATTTTATTGAAAGCCACTGGTTTCTAATTGTGGCTGTGTGTGTTTCACAGGATGTCAGCCAAGAAGCAGGAAAGAGGACTACAGTCAAAACACATCATGGGAAAATCACTGGATCCATCTGAACATGGCACAGGAAAACAAGATCCCAACTACGGTCGGTCATCACAGAGGAAAGAGGTTCTGGAGGACTGCAGAAGTGTGGTAAATGCTTGTCTGCTGCTCATGGGTGTCATTTATGACTGAATTTAAGTTACCCACTTTAAACTGAAACACATTTAGTGTTTCAGAAAATGTTTCTTGAGCTTGACATCCTCAAAATGTCTTTAAAGTCCACACTCTCCACAAGAAACTTCTAGGATGAGTGTTTGTGCAATGTAGCAGTGTTTTATATCCTTGGATGTCCCACATAAGGAAAGCTTCTTTGGGTTTTTTTCCTGTCAGTGATCACAGTCATCCACGACCAAACAGTTGTGTTTTTTCTCCTCTGAGATTTAAAGCACCAAGATTTTACATGGAGTCTTTATATCAACATTAGATGTTACAGAGTCTTTATATCCCAACATGTTTGTGGTTATGAAATTGTGAGATATAAATATCTACCAAGGTGTTTTGGAAATATTCTGTCAGGGTGGTCTAATCTCCACAGGGTTCTTCAATTACACAAGGAATGAGTAACTTCACTGATTCAGTTGCCCAAAAGAGTTGCTTTTAATATCTGTCTGCAGAACAGAGATGAGAATTCAGACACACAGCACAGAGCTTTGTGAGTGAATGCCCATACAGAATGTAAGGAAAACAATATTTATGCACTTCTGATACATACATGCTTGTGAGTTCCTGCTGACAAGCAATACCGTCATAGTGATAAACAAACATGCTGTATGCTTTAATGTAGACAGAGTCCACAAGTCTATCAGGCCTGATGGCGAGGAAAAGACACACATACTGTTCTCTGTGAAAACTAAAACAAGATAACCTCTAGCACATCATCATGAGTTCAGACATAACAGCTTATACAATCAGCTAAATTTCCATCACATTCCTCCTTTTGTTCCTATAGGAACAACTAAGTAAATACAAAGTTTACTGAAAGCATCAAACATCAGATTGAACCTTTGCATGGTCTTAAGATCAAACATCATTAAGATGTCAGTAACAGGAAAACAGTTGCATTTGTACTATGAGAATAGAACTCTCTGGTTATAGCAAAGCTGAGGCAGACAGAACAGGGATTGTAGAATTACACAAGTGATATTACATTACTGTATATTACTCAGTACAGATAACAACCATTATCATAAAACAGGATGAAAGAAAAGACTCGAACAGAGCGTCTTACTTTCACCATCTGTTCAGTTGGTGACTTGGCAGTCACATGTAGCAGGGAGCCTTTTTACCTCCTCCTGATACTGTGGATCTTCAGGTGGTGGGTCAGTTGGAGCTTGGTACTTTTGCAGTGGGACGCGTGAGATTCATATGATCTTTCTGCAACCTTCACTGCTGTGTGTGTCATGAGGAGGATCTGGAACGGGCCTTGCCAGCATCTGTGTTTCCATCTTTTCCTCCTGAAGTCTTTCACGACCATGTAGTCTCCTTGGAGTCGATGCAGGGACCTTCAGCTTGGCCAGGAGTGCAGCAGCACTGTCTCAGTGATGGCTCCTTATTAACATCACTGCTCGTCTTCAGATCCTGGTGGTGGGATGGACAACAGTCCCTCCATTTCAGCTGAACACTGGGCCATCTTATTTTCAGTTGAAATCAATCTGACCCTTTGAGGTACACTGGTTAAACTGGCTGTCTGTATCCTGGATGTCTCATTTCCACCTGCCTCCAGTGTGTCTGCAAAATACAATAATGGCAAAACAACACAACAAGCAACAATAGCAAACATAGATAAAACAATCCATTAAGTGTTATTTCTACTCAAGACTTCCCTGTTTAATTTAAAATTAAACCCCTTAGGTTTTTTGTCTGTTGATAGAACTGTGTTTATTAACATGAGCCCTTTTATTTTAAAATACCATGTATAAAAAAAAAATCTCAAGTGAAAATTTGACAACAAGAAAGACAATGACCCAAGGATGTATGATTTTTATTCTGAAGGACCAACTGGATGATATCGGTTTTCAATCTTCAGCCCTTTTGAAACCTCACCAACATCCCCTGTGAGATATTAATGAGATATAGTGCCCTTGAGCCAACCCCTACAGTTGTATATCAGAAACTTTTAGCCTGTATATTTAAAATATATGGATAGACAAAGTCTTTAAAAAAAACCAAAACCCTCGCTAATTTGGTTTTGAAAAATGGATTTTGATATCCTGTTCTAGGGGGTTTGGGAGGTTTTAAAACACTGACTCGGGAAACTGTGTGTCCTCTACCCAATGGGAGGGTCTCAACCACCCAATGTTGTGGCCACCCTCTTTTCCTGTATTAGGGAGAGATGCCCAGTACAGTTGTGCACCATAGTAGAAAATGATAAAAATTTTTTGGAGGTCTAGAGGCCCCCCCTGGACCCACTAGTGGGACCCCAAAATTTTTCCTGTGCAAAGCTTGAAAAAAACCCTATACTATTGTTGGTGACTCTATAGACATAAAAGCAAGGGCCTAAAACCTTGATTAATTTGGAATCTGCGAATTTTTGCCAATTTTTACTTTTCAACTTGACCTTGGGCCTCCAAACTTGGCAGATAGTGATTAATTAAAAACCTCAAAAAATGCAATAATGTTATTAAAAAAAAGAGCTTTCACTGTAAGAAATGATTCTGGTCTGTAGTCTGAATTAATGTATTAGGTAAAATAATTCAATTTTGTTGTGTTTTTGATTTTGAAGGATATTTCCGGGAAATGGATGTGGAAAAAGCCAAAAACACAAAATTTGCTAATAAAATTTTTTTGAGTTTTTCAAGTTCTGTACTTTGGGGGCCATGACTGAATATTCTTAAAGGGGGGAAAATTTTTAGACTAAATTCAGTGCTTTTAATTCAAATCAATGAGATTAATTTGATGACTGTTACAAAATTTATATATCACTGAAAATAAATTAAATTTTTTAAGTTTTCCACATTAGGGATTTTATTTTTTTAAAATCAACTAAAATTTCTGTTGGGGTTACAATAAATTATGTACTGTTTTCATTTGAATCTACTCAATGGATAACTTTAAAGGGCATCATTTAATTAATATTTACTAAATACTGAACCGGGGAAATCTAATAAACAAATTTTGGTTCCCAATTTTTATTGAGTTTTTGTATCTTTTCTTAATGTGATATGTTGACCCTACAATCTGTCCCTGAGCTGTTTTAAAGGTTTAGCAATTTTTTCAGTCCGGGGTTTTGTGCTGAGGGTGAAGTCTGTAGTCTGTCAGAGGCAAGTCACATACAGTAGTCTTTTCCCTTTTTTGGTATTTGAGTACAGCATATCCTGTCTGTAGCCCCTTTTTTGGGTGCATAAACCAACCATCAGAAAATACAGTTCTTGTGTCTGGAGGGATTAAAGGCTATTCTGTAAACATCTAGTTTAATGTTAGGTTTGTGTTTTAGTACAGCGGTGACTGATATCTGATTATGTGTTCTTTTTTTATGGTTTTGCTTCTTCAGCATGTCATATCATGGTGGTTATCTGTTTTCTACAGTGTCTGATTGAACTGTAATACATCAGTACCTCCTCTCCCCTTTTTTTTTTTCCAAAAACATCCAAATAAACAAACCCGAAAATCAAGTGTATCTATACTGTTGACTCTGAAGGGAATGAGCATCTTTAAATCTCAGGTTGATGGGAGAAGAAAAGGCTTTTCTTTTATCACCTATCAAGGTCAGTTTATTTATAATTAATTAAACAAACAGCCAGTGACTGAGACTGAAAGAGCACAAAAAGTCAGAAAATGTTTAACATTACCATCATAGAATCATTTTCATTTTAAACTTCCCTTTGACTGGTTTTTTTTCAATCAACAGAAGAGGAAATGAAAATCCCATTGTGCAGCATCCATCAGGCTGTAAAAACCCAGGCCCCAAAATCAAGTGACCCCCTTTTTGGGTGGCACAACCAGGTGGAGACAGTGTGGTTCCCCTTTGAGCTAATCACAGGTGTGGCAGTTCTTCATTGAGAAAGTTTGTTTAAATTTTTTTAAAGCTGGCTTTTAAGAAGCGGTTTTATTTTCATTGACAGGCTGTGGAAATGATAAATGAAATAGTGTTGTTTCTTTCATATGACAGGCAAAACTTTTTTTTTTTTTTTTTTTTTGTCAACTGAGAGGATATCGGGGTTTAAGTTTGAGAAACCAGGGCATAGGGTTTGGAAAAGTGCCCTTGGTTCCTGTTTCTGGCACAGTTTTCCCGAAATTGGGCCAAGTTGGGCCTTTCAAATCTTTAAAGAGATGTTTACCCTCTCACTAGGCAGAAAAACCCCAAGAGTTTTTGTTCAAAAAAGGGAGGATGGCTAGGGTGGGGTGTGTTATCTTTGTTCATGGCTATGTGACTGAAATGTAAAAATTTTGTAAGTTAACCCTTCTCCCTCATTTTTTTTTCTTATGGTTTTTGGGTTTAAATCCCCCCAAATACACAAAAACTCTCCTTCTCCAAATTTTGCCCTGCCCCTTTAAATTCCCAAAATTTTATGGACTTACTGGTTGTACATAAAAACACTATACACACACAAATTTCAAGTGTATGGATGCAATCCCCTTTTAGGAGACCTGTCGGGTTTCTACAGAAAGTCCTGGTATATACTCGGCTGACTACGGGGGGTCCAAACCCCCAGTCTCACTAACAGTTTTTAAACACCTCAAATTATACCAAACCACCCCAAAGGTAAATCACCCCCAGAGTTTTTTTCACTTCTCCTTTTCATTTAACTTTTGAAAAAGCCCAGCCCACACAATTTAAACACAACACTGTATTTTAATTTTTTTTCCTTTTTTTCTGCCCATGAATTTAGATGAGGATTTTTAACCTCCATTTTCATTTCTCTTTTTTCAAATTTCTTTTACCAAATAAATATGTATGACTCATTTTAGACTAAACATCCCACACCAGACATCGTTTTAGTTATAATCAAATGCAAACCCATTAAAAGCTTCCCTTTTTGATTTTTTCACCCCTTTTTGATTCTGGGTGATGGGGGTCGTTGGATATGGCCCCCCCAACCTTTAAAAAAACCATTTGATTCATTTTTGTTCTAAAACCCGCTTTTTACCCTTCTAATTTCCCTTTTAACTTAGTTTAACTGATTTCTCCAAACACAACATTAAATCCCACACTATCTTATTTTTCTTCATGGCACCCACAATGGGCCCTCGGGGCCCAGCAGTAGGCCCGCTTTTTTTTTTTTTTTTTTTTTTTTATAGAGCTCTTAACACTGCTATAGTCCTTATATCTATTTCCCTGCCCTGGTCTGGCTCGACAGAAACCGCCCCCTTGTTTTGACTTATAGCCCAAAAACTATCATTTTTAACCTGTGTTTTTGCCGGACTCCACTTTTTTTCCCTTGTTCTTGCCGGCTCAAAATTATTTTCCGTTTCTTAAGCTCACACATTTTTTTACCTGTGTTTTTCCCAAGCTCACACTTAACCTGTGTTTTTCCCAAGCTCAAAATTTTTTTACTTGTGTTTTTCCCGGCTAAAATTTTTTTTTCCGTGTTTTTGCAAGCTCACAATTTTACCTATGTTTTTCCCGGCTAAAATTTTTTTTCCTGTTTCTTGCAAGCTCCATTTTTTTCCCTGTGTTCTTGGCTCACATTTTTTTTTTCCTGTGTTCTTGGGCTCACATTTTTTTACCTATTGTTCTTCCCAAGCTCAAAATTTTTTCCTGTGTTTTTTCCCAGTCACATTTTATTTTACCTGTTCTTCCCGGCTCACAATTTTTTTTTCCTGTGTTTTTCCCAAGCTCAAAATTTTTTTTGTGTTTTTCCCAAGCTCAAAATTATTTTACCTATGTTTTTGGGGGCCCCTTTTTTCCTGTGTTTTTGGCTCAAAAATTTTTCCTGTGTTTTTCCAAGCTCACATTTTTTTACCTGTGTTCTTCCCCGCTCAGATTTTACTGTGTTCTTGCTTTTTTAGCCCAAAAAGCTCACACTTTTGAAAACAGAAAAAAGAAAATAATAAAATAACAAAAAAAAGCACCTGTTCTTTTTTTCCATTTTGGTCCGGGACTGGGGTATTCAATACTTTTGTAGAAAAACGCATTTTTTCCCAAGTTATCTCAAGAAAAACAGGGGGTTTTTGTTTTATTTTAAAATTAGCCCCACAATTTACCTCTTCTTAGGAGAAACAATACTGGACCTCAGAATCGGGAAAAAATGAAAATCTGGAAGTAAACCATCTCACCAAATGTGTCCTTGTGCAAATCGAGCAGAGTCAGTCAAGGGGGCCCCGGGCCCTCCCCCATTGTTTTAAGAGGGGAACGGGTTCCCCCCAGGTCAAAAAATCACCCCCTAAACAGGGGGCCCAGAGGGACTCCAAAATCCCACTTCTGACACCAAAATTGTTGGGGAAATATTGCAGGATGGTCAATTCCCGGGGTTCTTCAATTACAAAGGAATGGTAACTCACTGATTCAGTTCCCAAAAAGAGTTGTTTTATCTGTCTGAGAACAGAGATGAGAATTCAGACACACAGCACAGGCTTTGTGAGTGAATGCCCATAAGTGAAAGGGAAAAAAACAATATTTTCATTTTGATACATACATGTTTACGTGAGTTCCGCTGACAACAAACCATAGTGATAAAAAAACATGCAAAAACGAAAAAAACCCAAAAAAAACAAATGGCTCAGTTTTTAAATATATCTTTTTAAAAGTTTAAAGTATATAGAAAAGAATCACTTTTCACAAGTTTCAAATGTTTCCTTTCCCAAATGTCCCCCCCACTGGGGATCCCCTTCCTTCTTTATTTTTTTTCCCCCCTCTTGTGTGAAATCTCCATGACCCCCTCCTCTCTCTCACACTCACTCCTCCTACCCCCCCCACCCTTTTACCCTCTCTGTTTTCAGACTCTCTGTGCCCAAATGTGTTTGTTTTTGTTTCACGGGTTTTAGGGTGCCTTTTTATACATATCAGCTCATTGTATACATCTGTCCCAACACCTACATGGTCTTGCAACCCCTTTACACCCCCCCATCCTGACATTCACAGCCCCAAAACCAAACATTCTATTTTTACATCCCCAAAACTAGTGCCCAAACATGTCTCTTTTTATGTCTAAGTTAAACTTAGTTTCCGGGAATGTACATGGCATCGCCACAGACAAAAGAATTAAAACCCGGGACTATGTCTCAAACAAAAAGCAGATATTCTTCTTTGCAAGAGACACATCTCCCAAAATCAAAAAAAATCTTTTACAGTTTCAAAATAAATTATTTTTATCTTTTATAACAGAGACAAAGGGGGCCTATTCTAATCCACAAGAGAGTCCCGTTTTTTAAACTGTTTGATAACAGACCCAGAGGGCAGATACATTTTTTTCAAAACGATTTTGAAAAAAATACACAATTGACAATCTGTATGCCCCCAATAGTGTTTCCAGCCTTCTTTCATACAGTTTTTTTTCATTTATCAGACTTAAATGCTATAAAGCATTTTGGGAGGTGACTTTAAATGTCTTAAATCCTCTGTGCCATTTAACAGCCAATGCAGCAAACAATTACAATCAGCCCTAACCATAGGGATTTTGAAAGTTTTTGGGACAGATGATGTCTGGAGACTAAAACCCAAAAAAGGGGAATATTCTTTTTTTTTCAAGTACACAAGCATTTTAAAGAATTGATTTTTTTTCTTTCAAATAACCCATCACACAAAAAAATTACCATAGAATTCCCCAATCATAAAGTGCCCATGCCCCTATACCCCTCAGTCTGAAAACTGACATTTACCGAAACCTCCTCAAAATTGGCGTTTCAACATATCTCTACTTAAAGATCCTGTTTGATCAAATGGAAAGGAAGGGGGAATTTCTGAAAAAATGATTTTCCAGATTCATCTCCTTTTTTTACTTTGGGAAACCGGGAAGGCCAAAATTGAGGTAAAAAATATGATTTTCATAAAAGAAAAAAAAAGGAACAACAAAGGGAGAAGATATTGGGGAAAAAATTTAAACAATTTTCCAGGATTATGCATTAAACCCAGAACAATTACAATCGGGTTTCCCACAATGCAAAGTTGGTTTTAAATTTTATCAAAGAAAACAGTTTTTTTACTAAAACGACGAGATACAATGTTTTGAGCATAGAAAAATCAGGCAAATTTTCTTGCAAATTTAGTAAAACGAAAAGAGAAAAATCTTTTATAACAGCAATACAGGACCCTCCAAATATACTCAATCCCCCAAAGAAATCAATCAGATTTTTTTAAGCTATTACCACAAATATTCAGCAACAGTTAACCCCAAAAAGAGATATTCACATTTCCCAACAATCTAAAGCTGCCTGAACAACATCTGAATGAAAACATCTTAGATGCCCCAATGACTATCAGTGAATTACAATGTGCATTAGATAGTATGTCAGCGGGCAAAGCACCGGGCCCGAGGGTTTTCCCCGCTGAATTTCTCAAACTTTTTTAAGCTACCCCCCCTTTTTTTTTTCAGAACAGTTATGGAGATTAAAATAAAGGCTAAAAATCTCCTGAACACAGCTGCAAAAAAGTTTTTTTAAAAACCCAGATAAAGCCCCCACGAGCCTGTACCGATCTGTCGCAATCAACTCGTTTATATCGCATTCCCCAGGTTGGAAAATTACCCCACTATAATTCAAACAATAAAACAGGTTTTATTAAAGGCCGACCCCCACTAAAATTTTGGGCTTCAAACGGATCAATTTGACACACCCTGCAATAGAAGCTCTTTATATCACTTGATGCAGAAAAGCCTTTGAAAAAGTTAATGGTCCTTTCTTTCTTTTTCAAAATTTGGTTTGTGACTATTTATCCAGTGGGTTTCAACTTGATCTACCTAAAGTACTTGTTTTTAAAAGGGGATCATTTAAAAAGTTTCTTTTGGGAACTGGCAAGGGATGTCCCTTTCCCCCTTTTTGCAATTTTTAACCATTGGCTGCGGGCCCCGCGAAAACAATATAAAAGGACGCTTCTGAAGTCTGAACAAAAAATTAATCTATACGCGGATGACATTTACTTTATTTAAAAAAACCAAACCATCAAAAGAAATAAACTCATCAAACCCACCCCTATCAGATTACCCCATCCTGGAAAAACAATTATACTTCCATTAAAAAAGCCGGGAAACCCCTGCAATCCAAAACACTCATTACCTTTCCTACAGGCAACATCAGAATCTGGGCATAAATATTTCCTCCAAAACTCAGATCTTTCCCATTGAATTTCACACCACTTATGGACAAAGTGTGTAGTGATCGGGTTTTTTTGGAATAATTTTACCCACTGTTGGGAGAAAAGCATGTCAAGATAAAAATATTCCCCAAACAATATCTCTTCTCCATGATCCTTTTTAAACCCACAACAAAATGGTTCCAAACATTGATTCAGCATCGGTAAATTCTACTAAAGAACAAAGGCTCAATCAGCCCTACTTTCCAGGAATAAGTCTGAAGGTGGACGGGAGGCCCCCAAATTTTTCTAACTGCTAATCAGTTAAATTTTCCTATAAAGGATCCATCCACGGGAAAAAAAACCCTGGAGGGAACAAAAAAGAGACTGCAAATATTAAACTCGCTGATCTATTTATCACCCCATTTTTAAAAATCATTCTGCTTAGAACCCCTTTGATCGCCCCACAGTTCTGCATGGTGGAGAGCCCAAATCACAGGTTCCCACTTCAACCCAGTATACTCTCACCAATCTGGTAAAACCCAGACTTTGAAAAATAAAACCCCATTGGCTGGCGTTGTTTAGAGGTGGGCCGTGAGCCGTTTTGTTAGACGTTCCCCTGTATTATATTTTTTTTAGGGGGCCCCTTAGGAAATCCAAACTATATGTAAATTGTATTTCAAGATATTAAAGCCCCTTGTGTATTACTGTGCTGCATTTAAGTTCTTTAAAACCCTTTTAAACGGGATTTGGAGTTTTTTTTTACCGACACCCAAGAAGACATTTTACCATTCAACAAGCACCTATACAGCCCACCCACCTTCAAACCCCCCTTTAACAAAACTCTCCGTAACGTACACCAAACAAAAAAAATTTTTTTTAAAATACCTAGATAACCCCCACTAATTTAACTTAAATGAATCAATTATATTCATTTTTAAATTTTTTTAATCATTCATTTTTTTTAAAAATTAAACCCCATTTTTTCCCACAATCCCCACTGTTTTTTTTTTTATTTTTTATTTCTTTAAAAACCGTTTTTATTTTAAAACAACATTTATTATTATTTTTTTTTTTAAATAAAAGTTTTATGTTTAAAAAATAAACATCTCATTTATAAAGAACTGGTTATTTGATTTGTGTGTGTATATAAAGCAATTGAATCACTATACACTAGGTCAAGAACTCCTAGACCCTGAATTAGAGCTATTAATTAATGTCAAACCAGTTTCCCCTTTTTAGCAAAACTGTGGCCCTGATTTTCTACTATTGGTAATTTTTCGGGTTTAAAGATCAATAACATAAAGATATTGTTCATAAATACAAAATTTGATATTAATTAATGATTGACCAATCTGCTCTACACCATTTTGCACATTATATTTTGGGCCCCCGGGGGCCCTTTTTTATTGTTTTTTTAAAAAATTATTGAATCAAAATTAAATAAAAAAATAAAGAGATAAATTAATTTGTGGGGGCTTGCACTGTAAAAAAAACAAGACAGGTTTCAATAGTTTAGGGAGAAAAAATAAACTGGAATATTAGAGGAGCATTTTGTTTTAAATTTTAAAAACAAAAGCATTAATTACATTTTAAAATATAACTGTCAAAATTTCATTTAATACATTAGAGTTAAAAAGTTTTTATGTAGAAACACCGACTAAACTTGAAAAAAACCCCAGAATAGCAAAACAAACCAAATACTATAATATATATATATATATATATTTTAATTTTATATATATATATATAAAAATAAATACTAATTATTTTAAAGGGAGTCTCTTTTCAGAAATGTTCCAAAATTAATCAGTGATAAGTTTTTCTGTGTCAAGTGTTTTGTTATTTGTTTGTAGGTAAGTCTTTAAAGTTTGTCATGTTAGTCAGAATGAGAAATTAAATTTTTTTTGGGGGGCGCCGACTATAGTGAAAATGAAAGAAAGGCTGGCCTGCTTTGTACTGAGAATATTTGAACTTGCAAGAGCTAAAATGCTCATTTTTTAAAGGGCCTTGGGAAGTTTATTTCTTTGTACCAGAATTAAATATTGCCCAAACCGGTTAAATCTTGGGTGAAATGTAGTTTTTGGTTTGGAACCCCCAGTCTCTTATGGGGAATTTAAACCCGCCAAAGACAAGCTGTCAGATGAGATGGTCCGAAGTGAGGGGAGGTCGAGAACGGCCCTTTTTTTCTGAAGGATCCGTAAATAAAAAAAGAAATATTTTAAAAAAAATTTGTCCCCCTGTACCTTAAGAAAGGGTTTTTTGAAAAGCACTTTTTTTACCGGCCCTGTGAAAAAATTTCCCTTTTCTTTTTCCCTTTTTTTTTATTTTTTTCCTTTTTTGCTGAGGGAAATGAGTTTTGTGGAAATGACCAGAAGGCTTTCCCGGCAAGATGCCCTTTAAGAAAAAATAAAGAAAAAGCCCATGGGGCCAAAAAATAGAGAATAAAAAAGGGGAACAGTTTTTACTCATGTTGATGACATGGTCCCTAAGAAATAGTCTGAATGAAAAGAAAACACCAACTTCCCCTGTCCTGGAAAGTTTAAAAAAAGGGAAAAAGTGCCACACAGTCCTTAAAGGGCTTTTAGAAAATTTAAAAGAGAAGGTGCTCAACATTTTAAATTAAAAAAACAAAAGGCTGGAATTATGCCCCGTCTGAAAATAATCCAGGTAACACCAGCAGTTTCAATCCAATCTTTGCTATAATGATAAGAACACAAAAAACTCAAAGCTTGTGAGCCGGTGTTGAAACTGTCATATGATTACTGAAGGAGGGCTTCCCCCAGACTGGTTCAGACCCAAAAAATCAGCTGTCATTTCTGTCTCCATTCCCGGGAATCAGCTGTAAACCCAGAATGAGGACATTAATTTTAAGCTGAGAAAACTGAATCGGTGAGCCGGGGTTTACCTGTCAGTCTGCTGAAGACCAAAAAAGTATAGACTCAACAGCCTAATTAGAAAAAAACACTTTAAAAGGGGAATCAACTAACAAAACCAACCTAAAAAGGGAAAAGGAAAATAAACCAAAATTAAAAAAGAGATTAACTGAAGATTTAAATTTGGAATAAAAATAAAAAAAAAAAAATTAGACTAAATGAGGGCTCCCTTTTTGTTCTTTTTAAAACAAGATGTCCCTCCTTTCCCAGCTCATGTGTTCCCAAAACCCCACTGAGAGGGCCTGGCAGGTCAAAATCAAAGAAAAACACTGGTTTAAACCCGTTGTCACAGAGCACAGCAGAAACCTTTGGGCCAAAAAATTTTTGAACTAAATGCAACCTTTGAAATTGTGAATGATTTTGGGGGGATAAGGGTAAACTGAATTTTTTATTAAACAAATATGCATAAAAATTGTTTAGAAAATCTTTTCAATGCATTACTCATGCAATATTTGAAAAAAAAGGGACCCCAACCCTCTGTCAACAGCAGGATGGTCAATGCTACCTAATGCATCACAATGCCTGATTAATTCTCAGTCACTGAGATACCTTGTTAATGCAAAGCAATGATTGGTTAAAATACTAAATTTATTCTAAAAATGAAAAAATTAGAAAATATGACACTATGTCTCACTCTAAATTAATTAGTTAGCAAAATGGAACTCTTAGCGTGAACACTACTCTAGACACACAGATGTTGAGTCTAAATTTTAATTAAATACTGCAGGTATGAATGTCTGCAAACTGAGCAATTGCCCACTGATGTCCTCAATTTGCCTAAACCCTCTTGGATAGTCATACTCTGTGTGCAATTCAACCAAGACACTGAACAGGATGTAAAGTCTTACTGTCTTCCAAGGCAGAGACCTGACCTTTTAAAGCTATTTAACCACTCCTGGAATAGATCCAATTTGTTTTTTCTTCAGGGTTTTACTCATTATTAAATACTTGATGGTTCCTTAGACTCACATAGGAACAAAATGGAATAACTCTAAAATTAAATGACCAGCTTTCCACATGTGAGCTCAGGACTTATGCTCCTCAACAAGCATATTAAATTTAAGTTACCATAATAAAAATGAAGAGTTGGCACCCAATCAGAGCTGAGAGTTTCTTGAGCACTCACTGACAAAGATGTGTTTCGGTTGTTCAGTGGAAAAGAAAAATAGAATTCAAAACAAAATTAATCTATATGGAATTTGATATGTTGCCCTGAAAAAAAAATGTCTCTTAAGCATGTACAATTCTAAACTGTTGAAAACAAAAAAGTTCCGACAACAATTATCATTCATCCAGTCAATCTATACAGTCAACCTGACAGGAAATAGAACTTTGTTCTTTATATTTACTGAGGCTGTTTAAGACCAGAGTTATTAATTTGAGAATGATATTACTATTTACTTTATTGTAACTCTTGGATGTGTGTATATCTTAAGTGTTCTTTATAATTAATGGACTCAACAAATCACCCACATTAAAACCTTGTTTAGAATATTTCTTAAAGTAATTAAAATAACAGCATCAACTCTGATCTGAAAAATATGTATGCATATGTGTCTACCTGCTTGAGTGATCATCACGCTCTAAGATCTTTCATAATCCAGCATCGGGCTGGATATGCAAGATCTTGAGAAGCATATGTAGCATATCAGTAGAGCATTAAATTATGAACTTAACTCTTCTCATTTCTCGAGTATTTCCCCAGGAAATCCATCTGACTTCATCATGGCACCTAAGTGCTAAAGCTTAAGTTTTATGACTGGCAAAATAAACAGATAAGACCAGTTTCCTCTCTCTGACCCAAGGAACTCCAGGACACCAGGAGGAGGAGTTTTGTGAAGCCCCCACATTTCAGCTTTAATCCTGCCAGACACATCCAAAGCTTAATGTGGCCTCTTCACTCCCCTGCCTGGAACAGAACATTACATTAAGATTTTAATTGTTAACTATGCTTTCATTCCTCAGCTACTGTCATATAAGTATCACTATTATAATGTCAAACATCAGTCTCACATAGATCCTCTTCTTTTCCTCCTTCTAGTAAAGGACTAAATGTGTCATGTGGGATTGGTTGTGGATTAAGTCTACAGACACAATCAGCCACATAGATCTGCCTGTTGTAGTACACCTTCCTACATGATCTGACACCATGGGTTCATCTGTGTTGGTTAATTTGTTGATTAATTTCGATTCAATTGGTCAAGTTTTGTTCTGTGGTTTCCTACTATAGGTGCTTGGTGATGTGATCTACCTTAGCGCCAGGAGAAAGAGAGCTTTCACATAGAGAAGCTTTAATAAATTAAAACACAGCAGTATTAACATTAAATAAGTTAAAGAATATCATCTCAGTTAACTTGGTGGATGGGGAGGGACCAGTGGTCACACCCCCACTGGACCTTCAACAAAGATCATCAAAAAGCCTCAGCTGGTCTGAAGCGCTCTCTCTACTCTTCTTCAGCCCTTCAGCCAGTCAAGTTCTGGTCTTCATCCTCTCACTGCATCTCTGTTCTCCCTCCCACATGCTGGGAGGGGAGGCTGTGATGACCCAGAGACAGAGACATGCTGCTCCACCACCAGGCCCAGCGCCTCATGGCATGAAGAGCAACCTCTCCAGAATCTTCATTCTGCTCCAGATATGACTGAAGACTGATGAATGCTGCCTCTGAATGGCCTCTTTCAGGACCCAGCACCTCATGGCATGAAGAACAGCCTATCCAGAACCTTCCAACTCTGCATCCTGCCTCAAGACCATCTTGTCTCCTCTGTCTACTCCTTTGCCCTGAAAATGTGAGCCAGCTCCTCTGCTCAGACACAGGCTGCAGAAAATTACTCCAGTCGTCATGAAGAAACTTAAGAAAGAAAGACTAGACTGTCGGTCGACACATTGGTGTAATTCAGCCGGCGTCCCCCCACCAACAAAAGGGAGGTGAAGGCACAGGGCACAGAGACTATACTGTGAAGAGGAGGAGGACAGACAGAGGAACTGAGATGGAGCCATGTCAACTAGAGGGACCAGAGATGACCAAGGAGGTTTCTAGAACTCCCCCAGAGATGTCCAGAGCTGTCCAGATGTCCACCGATGCCGAAGAGCCAATGGTGGGGCAGAAGTCTGCAGAGATCCAGCGGATCAGACAGAACCTGCAGCCACTCCTCACTCCCATCCATCCAGGAGCGGTGATATACTGCATATACATCTTACAGATATTCAAGAGTTTGATGATTAGGCGCTAAATTAAATGGCCTGAATTTAGGGCTTAATCCAGCAAACTTAATAATGCTTGGTAAGATATCAATAGAATACTGAACTTAAATTCAAACTAGAAAATTGCTCCACAGTCTTCCTCTGATGCCTCTCAAACTGTTAGAAAGGCCATTGGCTGGTGCAAAGATTCTGGCCTGGCAGCTTCTGGTGCACACGTTTACTTAGGAAGCTCAGTGTCCAGGAGAGTCTCCAGTGTGGGGCAGTCAGCAGAGGAAGAGCTCCCTTCATTCAGTGTGCCACGGACGTTTGTACTGACGTTTTAGCATGAAAGACTCTTTATTTTGCCTTTAAGTAGTTTTCAGGTCCCTTTGTGCGTCATTGAAGATATGTAAGTACTATCTGTCCTGTTAATGTCGAATTGGTAGCTAATTTTGGTCCGTTTTGGAAGTGCTAACACTTTGCTAGCATTTGGAGCTAATTTAGAATTATGCAGAAACCTTGTAATTTAGTCCTGTGACTTTGTTTGTAATTTATATTGCCTTATTTTGATGCAGGAAGCCTTAAGCGTCCTTTGTAATGTGTAAATTGCAGATCCTTTGTGTTAGAATGGCCGAAATTCGCCAGTGTTCAACAGAGAATATTAAGCCTTTGATAGCTTCTTAATGGCTGCCATTGTTTAGAGGTGTGAATTGCCGTGAGCCTGCCTATGTTGATGACGTTTCCCTGTATTGCCATATTTTTCCTAGTGAGGGGACTGCCTAATTGCGAAATCAACCAAACTATATGTAAATTGTTAGAAATTGTTTATTGATGGAAATTGTATATATTTCTGTTTCTTCCTTTTCTTAGACCACAAACACAATATTTCAAGATGTTAAAGACCCCTTGTGTATTACTGTGCTGCATTTAAGTTCATTAAATCCTTAAACTGGATTCTGGAGTTGGCGTTCTTACCCGGCGCTTTCAGAAGACATTTTACCATTCAACAAGCACCTATACAGTCCACCCACCTTCACTAACCCCTCCTTAACAAAGGGTCGCTTCGAGAGCGGATGGTTATTTTTGCCTTTTGGAGACCTAAATCAATACAATGCAGCAGCATCACATAGCACTGGAGACATCCTTTTACCTGTGGCAGCCATCCCGCAGCGTCAGTCTCGATCCACCCTGCTTACCTCGGAGACTATGAAGTTAAACTCGTGGAGCGAAGACCGCCAGCACAGTCATATGTCGCTCAATGCAGCCCACTGTTATACACAGGGTCAGGAAGACAAGCACCAGGAGATGAGGGAGGATGGAGCCAATAGGGAGCAGCCTCAGCCATCCCTCTCAGTGAGCCCGTTAGCCAGTTAGATTATGCACTGATTGAAGAGTGGCCTGCTATTCATGCAGCTGACAACCTGCAACATGCAGTCAAGCCTAAAAAGCACAGCTGGGTATGCCCCCAGGACTGGACCACAGACCTGCTAGATCACCGGTGGGCTATGATATGCTAAGAGCACCTGCAGATGCTTACAGTAGACCGAGTGAAGCTTGGGTGCATCGTGAGCAGCTAGCTCAGAGATCCCTTGCTGGTAGTACAGCCTCCTTCCACCAGCTTCCCCTCGATGCACCCAGGCCTTTGCACCTAATCCTCATCTGCAACCCGCGTGCTGCTTCTGCATTTCAACCCATACCTCCCAGGGCTAGCACACCTGTTCCTGGGGCTAACTCAGCGCCATTACAATTCAGTCAACCATCGCATAACTATCAGACTTACAGCCTACAAGTCGCTTCTGCTGTGCCGTCTTCGCCTGCCAACACGAGAGAGCAGTTCCTCATGGACAACATCACCAGGATGATGAGTAGGCTACAAGCCATTAAGGGATGCTAGTAGAGGCCAGCGGTGCCTAGCTATTGCCTTCACCTGCTCCGTCTCTAAGTCAGCCTTATGGCGGTGGCTCCCATCTCAATATCCAGTGAGTCAGTATCCCTGATTCTAGTAGCCAGCCCTAAGCCTACACGGATATCCACAACCTCCTGTGCCTAGTCAGTATCAGCCCATGTCTTCAGGGCCATTACAACTGACCAACCCCTCAGCACACATGCGCCTCTTCCTACCACCCATGGTGTGCCAGATCGGAAGCCTCTAGCGTTTCTCAGCGAGAGAACTTACAGAGGACCTATTCCTACTATTCCCGACTTGACAAAGCCAGATCCTAGCCAGTTCCACGGCGTCTCAAGCAGGCCTTAGGCAACCTCCTACCTCCTGATGCCACAGAGCTGTTCTGCTATCAAGTTCTGCTGGACCATCTCAAGTTAGAAAGAAGCCCGTCTGGTTGCTGGCGCCTACTTGCACTAAGCACTCCGTATCACGGATACTATGGCGACTTTGACGGGAAAAGTTTGGAAGACCCAGAAGTTGGCGTTGAAGAAGATAGCTACGGTCATGAATGCTGCAGACCTCCGTCAGGGAGATGCCCAGGCATTCCAGAACTTTGCTTTAGAGGGTATGCCTTTAGTGGGGATGCTGAAGACACTGGGGCAGGAAGAACAGTGGAACTCAATGTGGATCTCACGTGGAGCGGCTATTAAGCAAACTCCCCACAGACCTGCGTTCAGCGGAGTGGACTTCTCGGAGTGGCTGAAGCATGAGGCATGGTGCCAGGATGGCGAAGGCCAACCTAGTCTCCGAGTCCAGGCCGGCTACCAAGCAGAAGGCTCAGAAGCCTAATCCCTAAGTCTTCTCGTCCTGCTGCGGTTCTCCATGGGAGTGTGGGGACCCCAGCCAAACAAGGTGAACCCCCAAAGAAGCCTGAGGCTGCAGGCAAGAAGAGAAGCCGCAGCCCTACTGCCCGTACTGTGACTCCAGTGGAGCACTTCCTGAGTCAGTGCGACACCTTTAAGTCACTTTGATAAGGCCCAAAATCACTTGGTCTCGTGGACCCTCAGGACGACATTAGCCCTGCGCACCATACGCCATGATGTGCAGACCCTTCCCCTGGCATGACAGTGACCTTCTGAGTCTCACCCGATCACTCAACCCAACAGAGCCTTCGTGATCACTGGCGCCTTCACGCCAGAAGCGCCTCAGCCTGCGCTGATAACACATACCCAGTGGATAGCCACTGAAGCTTAAGTACAAGCATCTCCAGGACATCCGCTGCAAACTAACCGACAGGAGTGAGCCCTACCCTCCTCGCTTAGGGCAGAACCAGCCTCACCTGATAACTCCTCGAGCCTGTCCATCTTGGACCCCCTGGCGGCCCAGCTGCCATCAAGGCGAGACTGGGTTGGACTCTCAGGAGTCCGTCCCAGGCTCACGAGAGCTCAGTTATCATCCCAGCAGTGTCTGTTCACCTCACTCCAATCCACTAGAAGTGGAGCTGCGGCCAGAATGTGGAGAAGCTCTGGCAACTAGACACCTTGCCACTGAGGTGTGTGAGAAAGCAGGTGTTTCACGTTCGCGAGGAAGGGACCAGCAAACCATCGATCTTCTTGCCAGGCCAAGGCCCATGTGAGGGTAGAAGTGGGGCGGCGTGCTAGCAGATATGTCACCCCACTACTGCCGGAGGAAGAACTTCCCAGTACTTCCAGGCCCCTCCGGAGGTCAGTCATGCCACGGCTTAGAGGGATTAGAAATGCCTGTCTAAGGATCCACAGGCGTGAGCGTCTACATCGCTTGAGATGAAGAAGTTGGAGACATCTGGGTGTTGTAGTCAAGTTCCGCCACTTGCACAGACAAGTGCCATCTAGTGGTGAGAGCTGGTGTCCCTCACCATGTTGCTTTGCAACACAACTGACAAGCACCGCATCGTGTTTGACTGTTCCTTTTTCAGTACCAGAGGAGTCAGCCCTGAACCCAGTCCCTGCTACCTGGTCCCACACTGAGTCCGTCCCTGCTGGGAGTCCTTCTGCGGTTCAGTGAGCAGAAGCGTGGGCATAGTGAGTGGTGACATCAAAGGCATGTTTCACCAAGTGATGCTACTGTCGGAAGAATCTGACCCTCTCGCTTTATCTGGCGCGACATGAACCGAGAAAGAGAGACTGCTCAGGTCTCACGAGTGGAAGTGTTGCCATTCCCGGTACTACCTGTAGCCCATGTTCTGCTTCGTTTGCGCTTCAGCAGCACATTCACAACCATATGGACGGCAACAGTGTGGAATGGTTCTCAGTGGACATTGCTGCTTCTCGTCGACAACTGTTTGCAGGAGCCTACGGTGCTAACGCAGAAGCGAAACAGTTGGTTGACCAGCTCAGATCTCTCTACACACTGGCCTCTGGAGGTTGAAATCCGGCAATGGGCCAGCAACCGGTCATGGCAGCCACCTACCTGCCAGAGGCCAGGTCCGACAAGCTGGATCTGTGGATTGGCCCATGACAAGTGGTAGAGCTGGCTGGTACTCTTGCACAGAGTGGTTGTGGATCAACAGAGGGCCGTCATTGGGGACTGGAGGAGCAGAAGAGGTCTGGGGGTCAGGAGCCACCCCTGGGAGGCAACAGGCAGGTCCTCAGGGAGGGATGGTGGCTGGCGGCTTTGCCACCAGGTTCCAGCCCCCCAGAAGGACTGAGGAGGCGGACCTGGTCAGGTTCTCCAACTTAGAAGCTGTGGAGAGTCCGCTTCCTCTTCTGTGGAGAGGTCCACAGGTGCAGCATAAGCCTTAGCGCTTTCCTGTCTGCACCTGGAATTTTTGCAGAGTCAGCAACACATGAGAGGACAGATCAGTTTCCAGTTGACATCTTACTAAACACACTTTTAAAATCTCACAAGAGGAAATCTACAGTGGATGCACTGCAGGAGGAACATGTTTTCTTTTTTTTCAATATAAGAGACCGTCCACATTTACAGTCTATTTTACAGGATTTTAAAAGATTTATTCTATTTATTTAGATTTATTCATTTCAACTTCAGTGAAAATTAACTCAAAATTATAAAGCTGACACATATTCCTAAAACTGTCTATGGCTCTTAAGGATTTTTGCCAGAGAAGATATGTAACATGCACAGTTTCTTTGTCCCTATAATTGGGGCATCAGATATCTCACCTGCATGTACGTCCACAGCAGCATGGACTACGCCCTGTCTGCCCGGCAGAAAGAGACTCTCTAAGACCTTTGCTGTAGTTATGGTCTGGTAGAAGCGTTTGGCTTGTCTGCGCTGCAAACACACAAATATATTGGAAAAAAACTTCACAGATCTGCTGTTAGGCTATTCTGACTACCAAATGCATGTAGACTATCTCAAAAGTTGTACTTTTAAAAATGGCTGGTATTTAACAACACTAAATGTGTTCCTGCTGATAAGTTGCGATCATGTTGTGATATAAATCATTTCATTTTGTAGTATATCTAGAAAAAAATGCAGTAAATATGCTGTAATAAACACATTAATAGCAGCCCATCATCCTGGGGAAGTAAAAACTGCTACAGTTGTCAGCTCCATTTAATTTATTACAGACAACACTGTAGAGCATTCACCATTTTTCCATAATGGGCGATTAGTTATGTCACTGAGGTCTTTAGAAAAAGAATTTCTCTTGACCATTTGAGGGGAGCATGTTTGTGTTGAAATCAGAGTGATGTACCTGGACCACAGCACCCACTGTGGGTGGTTGTGAGACGACAATGCAGCCCCACTCTACCAAGTAGCCCTGGCTGCAGTGATTGGGAGCTCAGGGCGTGCCTTAATGTGGGGCAGAGTCAAGCGTTTAACTCCGCCAGAAACACAATAAATAAACAGAGCCGGAAACACTACAGTCAACACCGCCCAGTAACTTTCTGCCATGCCTTAGCCAGCTCTTATTCTAGAAAGGGACTCACGCATCCGAAGACTACTCGAAGCGAATTACCGTTAGCTTTAGCATTTCACATATTAAATCCTCGATCATAACGGCACATCCAATCAACACACACAGTGACAGTAACATGGCACATTTTAACTGACATGTTGACTTCACTGATCAGGACTGGATCACCGTCGGAACTTGCGACAGGCGGACAGTGACTGAGCAGCCAGCACGAGCCATGTTTGCTAATTAGCCATAAGAAGGCTGAAGCTTCAAATTTATTTTTTAATTCAAATCCCCTGCCCACATTTTGGGTCAGCCCTAAAGTCCATATCATATTCAATCTACAGATCAATTACAACTGTATAAATAAGTATCAATAAATAAATAGCATACATGTGGGAAATCAATTTTCCCAAAACAAACAATCAACACTGACTGCATATTTGATTGACAATATTTGATGATGACTAAGTTATCAAAGCACAGTTTAAAAAAATACTATGTTTTTGTTGGATACAACATCTTTCTGAAGATTTTTTATCCCCAAACTAATGTTGATTTTGCTAGGTTGTCTATTGATCTGATAGAAAGATGAACTAAGGCTAAATATCCATATCAGATGTACTTCATGTCATTAATATAATACATTTTAGTCTGTAATATTGTATATACTGTGTTATCTGTGGTTTTTTTAAGTTTTTCGCTTTTTATTTCCATTTTAAGTTGTTTAAAACTTACATTTTCCATCATGGAGGTCAGTCTTTGATTCTCTAGTTCAGGATCAGGAGGTCCTCAGCTGAAGAAATGATTTCAAAGTGGCCCAACTTTCATCTACATGAAGAATTGTTTGTGTTCTCATGAAGGATTCTAGAACTGATGCACCTGGAAACCATAGCAACCATGGAATCCTTTCTAGTTACATCTGAAATATTTATATTTATCAGTCTGAATACAATAAATCCAAATTAAACAGTGACAATGTGACTGCATCCTTATGTCAGAAATTATTTTTATATTATTATAATTGATATTATATATATATATATATATATATATATATATATATATACATATATCTGTGTATATATATACATATATATATCATTATTTTACAAATATATCTGTGTACATATATATATATATGTATATATATATATATATATATATATATACATATATATATATTATCCAATTAAAAGTGTCCCTGCAATAATGAGGCTTTGCAGAAAGTAAACATAAAAAGTTGTTTTAATTGTAAATCTCTCTGAATGACCAATTGAATATTAATTTGACATAATAATATTAATATAATGTTAATAATAATAGTAATAATAATAATTTAGTGCCACAGCACCTTATGAATTCATGTGGGGGTGAGATCTTCATCTTTATGCCTTAATTACATCCAAAATAATTGTGCTCTTGTTTTGGGTGGGAAATTGAGGGCAACTAGAGAGGCGGGACATGGGGATGGTTAATCTGGGCCCAACAGTAAACTTTTACCCTACATATACAGGAAACTGTACCACAGAGTTTAAACCAAGAAAAATATTGAATTTTCAATCAGGGAACCACAATCGATTTAAATGGAGGGCTGTTGGTCTGGAGGAGATGGATCAGGAGGTTCTGGAGAAAGGAGAGAAAAGTTTAGAAAGGTAGTAAATAGAATGTTTGCTTTAATGAAGAACCCAGCTATGCTGTTATGACACAGCTGTGTTTCTGCATGTCATCTGAAGGGCTGTTTACCTGCTGTTCCTCTCAGTTCTTCACTGAATGTAGGTGGAGCTGGAGTTGACTGGAAGGATCTTCAGGTGGAGGTGAAGGTGCTGGTTGTTGTCTGTAGGTTTGTTGCAGAGGTATTCGGTGAAGGTTAAACCACCTCCAGATATTATTCCTACACCTTTATGCACCAGCCTGATCCACACTACCTTGAGGAAGAAGAGCTCTTCTAGTCGATGTTCTGCATTCACGGTCTGTCAGGTCATGCTGGCAGGTGTCTGTAGGTCTGGAAGGATCTTCAGGACGGAGGGTTCAGTGCAGCTTGTTGGCCGAGGCTTCAGGTGGAGGTTGACTCTGGGTGGAGTTTGTCATGCACTGGTAGCAGATGTTGCAGAGACTGCAGTTTGAAGTTGGGAAGGCAGCTGTCTACCAGGATCTGCAGGTGGGAGGCAGCAGCTGCAGATTGCTAGTAGAGGTTGACTCTAGGTGGTGAAGTAGGTCATTGCACTGGTAGCAGCTCAGGCTGGATGATGTTTCAATTTTAGCTCTGTCTGGGTTTCAGTTCTCCCAAAATGTTTCCATGTTATTATGTGGAGGATAGTCTCCCAGTCCCACAGGACACGTCCGTCCGTCTTACCGTCGGTCTCTGTAAAAGTGGGGCGATCCAGTCTCTCCCATAGCCTCTGTTTGATGCAGCGTCCCAGAGCCAAACTGTACGGACGTGGTTGGCCATTCTTGTACCTGGATAATGAGGAGCAGAGGAAACAGAAATTAAATCATAATGATACAGGAGAAGCTGAGAGAATTTTAATCCAATGGAAAATGTCATGATACAGTGAAATAAATTTGGAGTGACATTTACTCAAAAAACTCTAGGAAACGTTTTCCACACAGGAAGTCCTTGTAATTTTTATTCAGGATGTTTTTTAAGTAAAATTTACTTCCTAGTAACACATTTTTTTTTTTACAAGAAATACTTCAATAAACTTCACTACCAATGTCCATAGGAAGTAGTCACCTATTGATAGTAAATTTTACTGAATTAAAATTGCATCTAATTGCAAAATGTAATAAAATATTCTTGGTGTTTCTTATTCTTATTTACCAAACATTTTCTTGTATTATTCTAAGAAATTATTAAGTAATATTTACTAGTTTAAAGTCTAATTTACTACTTGACATTAACAGAAAAAAGATTAATTGCTATTTTTGTGATACATTATTTTGTTGCTATTTTGTGATACACTATTTTTGCAAAACATTTTAATTTCATGCAATGTGAACTTTATTTACATTTGACCTTTGTGATGGAAATTTAGCTGATTGTATAAGCTGTTATGTCTGAACTCATGATGATGTCGCAAGAAGTTATCGTGTTTTAGTTTTCAGAGAGAACAGTGTGTGTCTCTTTCTCGCCATCAGGCCTGATAGACTTGTGGACTCTGTCTACATTAAAGCATACAGCATGTTTGTTTATCTTTTTTTTTTTTTCACTTTGTCTGCATTGCTCTCATTGTTCAACACCACAAAGTGTAGAGCCTTTTGTGAGATTACGTATATTTTAGTCTTGCAGCCAAAGCTATTAATATTTGAGTGCGTGTATGTGACCATCACCGGCCCTCCCTGGAATCTAATCTTACTTTATTTATTGGAATTTCCTGTTATAAGCCAGAGACGGACGTGCTACACCTGGGTGACAAGATGGGGAAATAAATGACAGACAGGGAGATAAGACAAAACAAAAAGGGAAGTTTAGAGACAGGCAGTGCTATTGGAATAAAAAAAACGTGTAAGCTACTGTGTCATTCCTAACTTTTGTAATCCCAACACCCAACAGTATTGAACACCAGAGTAGTGGAGGACCTAACCGTATAGAGTAGGCTACCGAGAACACAAATGAAAGAAGTATGTGGAGAAAATATGACCTTCGTGAGAAGTCGGACGAATGATTTGGCACATACTAGCAGTTCACATCAGTACTCATCAATGTGACTCAGGAGGAGTTAATAAGGTCTGGATAAAACATGCATGTGTGTAGAACACGAAGCCCAGGCGTCTACCCACGACCCCTCATGGCCAGATCGGCCAGGTGTCCTAACAACCGAGGAAGTGGGAGCATCGGCGATGCCAAACCCAGAGAGCCACCGGGCCACCGAGAACCCACGCCAGATCCAGCGACCAGGGGAGACAGAAACCACCACTCCCCAGGAGGCCAGGAAGGTCCAAGGGGCCAGCGACACGAGGGCCCACCCATCTAACCACCCCACCATCCACCCCCATCCCCGCCCACACCCCCAGCCACCCCAACACCCGGGAGACAGGAGGCCACCGCCGCCCATGAGGCAAGACCAGCGAACCAGCGCTCCCCTCCCGGAGGCGCGAAGCGAGCGAGCACCCAGGCCCGCCACGCGGCAGGCCATCACCAGGCGGCAGCCAGAAGCGACGGCCGGGTCGAGCATAAATCATGGGGCCAGTGTGGGCGAGGAGAAAGGGAGAGGGAAAAAGCGGGGGACGGACCAGCGCCAGTATGAATCCGACAGGAGCCCCACCCCACCCACAGAGACAACCGAGCGCAGGCGAGCAGGCGAATCCACCTATCAGGGAGCAGCAACCGCCTGGCGCCGACCCACTCACCCAACCCCGGCCAGCCCCGACCATACTGACCAGCCGCCACACCCCCAAAACCCAGCTGCCGTGGCCCCGCCACTGAGGCCACAGCCTCAGGGGCCCACCATAGCTGCAAGGGACTCCCCAGGCCCCCAACCTCCCCCCTCGCAGCCCGAGATTGAGGGCAGGGAGTCCACCAAAATGGCCATTAATTTAATTTCGTGATCCCAACCTATTTATGGGCTTCCCGGTTCCAGGCAGGAAGCCTATCACTAAAGCGTGTTTAGTGCTACCCTGTGTGTAATGTGGTGCATTAAAAGTTGGAAGGGCAGGAGAGGCTGCAGGGAAGAACAGAGGGCTGCAGGATAAGGGTACCTGCAGCCAACCTAATCCAAATCCCCAAGCCACCCCCAAACCCCCAAAAGTGTGAGTGTGTTTACTGTATTAAAATTGAAAGAGCAGGGGGCAAGTGGGTGGGAGAGGGAGACTATAGTGCCCTGGAGCACTGCAATTTGCACCACCAAATCTCCCACCGTCCTCACCCCCACCTGTCTTCAAAGCCCTATGTGTTGAGTCCCTATATGTGCCCTAAATGTGACTATGTATAGTGAGGTGCAAGATATGTGAAGTGCACATTAAGAGGCAGTCTGGTGTGGACCCGGCCCATGGGAACAGAGCCGCTTGAGGAAGTAGAAGAGATGGGCATAGCTCCTGAAGCACTGGGCCCCCAGGATCAAGAGGCCAGGGGCCAGGAGATCCCACACAAACCAGCAGGCCCCACCAACACCATGACCCTGAAAGCTGCAGCCCCAGAGCAGAGCCGCAGCAGCCATGCAGAATTAGAGATGCAGCGACCAGCCAGCACAGCCCGAAAAGGATAGATACACACTCCACCAGCCGGGAGCCAAATGCACAAGCCAGCGCTGTCCGGCAAACAATCCCCTACCGGCGGACCCAGATCGCTCCCCCAAGCCCGGGATGCCCCCTTGTGAGTGAGGGAGGCCCCCGACCCACCGTAACACTGATCCGCCCCCCACCCCCAGCATGGGAGACAGGCTCCGCTGGGAGCGGCACAAGCCCCCATCCGGCTTGGCCCCATCACAGCCCAGGAGCGCTGTCGGACCGGATCGAGGATCGAGCAAGCTCAGCTTGGAACTCCAGTGGTGATATGCAGGCCCAGGCGATTGCCTGAGCGCGTCGGGCCACAGCACCCACACCCACCCACCCCCGCCCCAAACCCGAAGAGAGCCCCGGCCCCAAGCCCAACCCCACCGGCGGCGAGGACCCCTGACACCCGGGGGCGTGAGGAGGCGGAGGAGGAGCAGAGCAGGCAGGAGAGAAGAAAGGAGGGAGAGAGGACGCGGGCAGGAAAGGAACTGGGAAGCACCCAACCCCCCCCCACCCCCAGAGCCAGCCAGACCGCCACGAGGAGATAGGGGCAACTAACCCCCGGACCCCGGAAGCGAAGGCCCACAAGCCATAGGGCCCAAAAGGAGAGACATCGGACACATCCACCCCGAGTGGCCACAGCCGAGTAGGTCTCTCAGAATCGTAGAAGCAACACCAGGGACAAGAGGAAAAGTAATCCCCTTGTGCCAGCACCCAGCCTTGGAGTCCCTGGATCCATCAATCCTTAATGAAGAGATGGTTATTCAACTGCAATATAAGAGAAGAGGAGACAAGTTAGGGATCAGAACAAAGGCACAGAGAGAATGAATATTTTCTGGAACAGCTCAAATTTATGAGGGAATTCGGCATATGCTAACAGACAAGAGCAGACTATGAATTTATATTAAGAGCTCTAAAATAGAGATTATTCTTCTGCCAAAAAATGTAGGACAATGTTTAAAAAAAAAAAAAAAAAAAGATGTAAGTTGGTTCTTTCGGGAAGCAGATATTTTCTCAAGTGAGATATGCTCAAAGAGGAGGTTTAGCCAATGGGTAATGTTGATTGCTCTCTTATCCTTCCAATTAACCAAGATGGTTTTCTTAGCGATGGCGAGAGCTGCAAGCGTGGGTTGGAGGTGAATGACTGGTACTGTCGCTGTAGTAAAATCGCCAATTAAGCATAAGTTTGGAGATTGTGGGATCCTGCAGTCCAAAATAGAAGAGAGTTTCTGTGTTACTGTTGCCCAGAATTGAAATACAGGAGAACATAGCCACAGTGCATGAAAATAAGTATCGGTAGTTTTTTGAGTGCATTGGGTGCACAAGTCAGACTGTGAGTAACCCATTTTATACATTTTATACTGCGTTACGTGTGCTCTGTGGAGAACCTTAAATTGGATCAGTTGTAGGTTAGTATTTTTTGTCATGCTAAATGTGTTTCCACAGATCTGAGTCCAAAAATCATGGTCTAAGGGCATGGATAAGTCTTTCTCCCATTTTGGGATTGGTAAATGTATAGAGTCTGTCATTGAGAGGAAACTATACATTTTTGAGAGGTTTTTCTTATTTTTGGGCAACAATTTGGTGATGTATTTGATAAATTCAGGTGGCTGTAAATCAGGTGGCTGAGAGGTGGACTAAAGTGTTGGTATTCTCTTTGCAATTGTTTGCTTTACCTGCAGGTATTGGAGAAAATTTCCATTCCTTATTCCAAAGGTTTGGAATAAGTCTGTGTATGTCATAAATATGTTATCTTGGAGGAGGTGATGGAGATGGGTGACCCCCTTCTCTGCCCATGTACTGAGATAGAGAGGGGTTTTATTGTTTACAAAGTCTGGGTTGTACCAGATTGGTGAGAGTATACTGGGTTGAAGTGGGGAACCTGTGATTTCAAGTGCTCTCCACCATGCAGACACTGTGGAGGCGATCAAGGGATTCTTGAAGCAGGAATGATTTTTAAGAATGGAGGTGATAAAGGGTAGATCAGCGAGTTTAATATGGTTGCAGTCTAACTGTTCTAGTTCCATCCAGGAGTTATATTCTTCCTGTGGATGGATCCACTTGATAAGGTATTGTAACTGATTAGCTAGGTAGTAATGCAGAAAATTGGGAGCCTCCAGTCCACCTTCAGACTTATTCTTCTGGAAAGTAGCCAGGCTGATTGTAGCCTTTTGTTCTTTGAGTAGAATTTATCGATAGCTGAATCTAATGTTTGGAACCATTTTGTTGTGGGTTTAAATGGGATCATGGAGAAGAGATAGTTGATTTGAGGTAATATTTTCATCTTGACAGTAGCTATTCGTCCCAACAGTGAGATAGGAAGGTTATTCCAACGGCTCAGATCACCACACACTTTGTCCACAAGTGGTGTGAAGTTCAAGTGGACAAGATCTGAGAGTTAGGAGGAAATATTTATGCCCAGATATCTGATGTTGCCTGTAGGGAAAGAGTAATGAGTGTTTTGGATTGCAGGATTCCATGAGCTCTCTGTTAATGGAAGTATAATTGATTTTGACCAGTTGATGGAGTAATCTGATAGGCGTGAGAAGGTTGTGATGAGTTTACATACTTCCTTCATTGATGGTTTGGGTTTTTCTAAATAAAGTAAAATGTCATCCAGCATTATAGATTAATTTTGTGTTCAGACTTCAGAGAGCAGATACCTTTGATATTGTTGTTCTGACGTACCGCTGCAGCCAATGGTTCGATAAAAATTGCAAACAGTAAGGGGAAGAGTGGACATCCTTGTCTAGTTCCACTTTGCAAATTGAAGCTTTGTGAAGTGATCCCATTAGTCATGACAGTAGCTTTAGGTGAGTTATACAGAGTTGAAACCCACTGGATAAATGAGTCACCGAAACCAAATTTATGAAGTACAGAGAAGAGATAGGACCAGTTAACTTTGTCAAAGGCTTTTTCTGCATCAAGCGACATAACGATCGCTTCTCTATTGCAGCGCTGTGTCAAATTGATCAGATTTAGAAGCCTTCGAAAGTTGTTAGTGGAGTGTCGGCCTTTAATAAATCCTGTTTGATTGTTGTGAATTATAGTCGGGATAATTTTCTCCAACCTGGAAGCGAGTGCTTTAGATATAATTTTGATGTCAGAGTTGATTAGCGACAGAGGTCGATAGCTAGCAGGCTGCGTGGGGTCTTTATCTGGTTTCAATAATAACTTTATTGCAGCTGTGTTCATGTGAGCGCTTATATAGCCTTTATTTTTAATCTCCATAACTGTTCTGAAAAAAAGGGGTGCTAGCATTAGCCAGAAATGTTTGAGAAATTCAGCAGGAAACCATCCGACCAGGTGCTTTGCCCGCTGACATACTATCTAATGTACATTGTAATTCACTGATAGTCACTGGAGCATCTAAGATGTCTCTGCATTCAGATGTTAGTTCAGGCAGCTTTAGATTGTTGAGAAATGTGTGAATATCATCTTTGTTGGGGTTAACTGTTGCTGAATATAGCTTGTGGTAATAGCTATAAAACATCTGATTGATTTCTTGAGGTGATTGAGTATATTTGCCAGTAGGATCCTGTATTGCTGTTATAAAGATTTTTCTCTGTTGCGTTGTACTAAATTGCTTAAGAAATTTGCCTGATTTGTTGCTATGCTCGAAATCATTGTATCTCAGTCGTTGTAGTAAAAATCTGTTTCTTTGATAAAATGTCGTTGAGGCATAACTTTGCATTGTGGAACTCAGATTGTAATTGTTAGCTTGCATTTAATGCATAATCCTGCGAAAGTTGTTTAATTTTCCTCAATATCTGTCTCCATTTGTTGTTCCTTTCTTTTCTTGTATGAAGAGTACGATATTATTTTACCTCTAATTACGACCTTCCAGGTTTCCCAAAGTAAAGAAGGAGATGAATCTGGAAAGTCATTATTTTTAGAAAGTCTGCCCACTCTCTCCTTACCATTTGATCAAATTCAGGATCTTTAAGTAGAGATATGTTGAAGCGCCAAGTCTGAGGAGGTTTACGGTAAGTGTCAGTTTGCAGACTGAGGGATATAGGTGCATGGTCACTGATGATGATTGGGTGAATTCTAGTGGTAATTTTGTGTGTGATGGAGTTATTTGAAAGAAAAAAGTCAATTCTTGAAAATGACTTGTGTACTGCAGAAAAGAAAGTATATTCCCTTTATGTTGGGTTTTGAGTCTCCAGACATCATCTAGTCCAAAATCTTTCATATAGTCCCGTATGGTTAGGACTGATTGTAATTGTTTCGTCTGCATTGGCATGTTCGATCGGTCTACAGAGGGATTTAAGACTATGTTAAAGTCACCTATGATAATAGTAGTTGAGTTAGCATTTAAGTCTGATAAATGAAAGAAAACTGTATGAAAGAAGGCTGGATCATCAGTATTGGGAGCATACAGATTGGCAATTGTGTATTGTTTATCAAAAATCGTTGCTTGAATAATAATGTATCTGCCCTCTGGGTCTGTTATCAAACAGTTTAAGGTATACGGGACTATCTTGTGGATTAGAATAGAGACTCCTCTTTGTCTACTGTTATAACAAAATGAAAATATAATATTATAATTTGAATCTGTAACAGATTTCTCTTCTGATTGTAGTAGATGTGTCTCTTGCAAAGAAGAATATCTGCTTTTAGTTTAGAGACATAGTCCAGGATTTTAATTCTTTTTGTCTGTGAGCGTATGCCATGTACATTCCAGGAAACTAAGTTTAACTTAGACATAAGAAGAGACGATGTTAGGACACTGAGTTAGTGACAGTGTAATGTAAATAGAATGATGCTGCTTGTAAGCTGTGAATGTCAGGATGGTGGGGTGTAAGGTGTTGCTTAAAGACCATGTAGGTGTTAGGGACAGATGTATACAATGAGTCATGATATGTATCATAAAAAGGCACCATAAAGCCTGTGAAACTAACAACAAACACATTGTGACACAGAGAGTCATGACAAACAGAGAGGGTACACAGGGTGTGAGGGGGGTAGGAGGAGTGAGTGTGAGAGAGAGGGAGAGGGGTACATGGAGATTTAACACAGAGAGGGGGAGAAAAAAGAATAAAAGAAGGAAGGGGATCCCTAGTGGGGGGTGACATTTGGTAAAGGTAAACATTTGAAACTTGTGAGATGTGATTGCTTTCTCTATATACTTTAAACTAACGAGAGATATATTTAGAAATCTGAGCCATTTGTTTTTGTGGTTACTTATCGGCTTTTCCATGTTTGTTTATCACTATGACGGTATTGCTTGTCAGCAGGAACTCACGTAAGCATGTATGTATCAGAAGTGCATAAATATTGTTTTTCCTTACATTCTGTATGGGCATTCACTCACAAAGCTCTGTGCTGTGTGTCTGAATTCTCATCTCTGTTCTGCAGACAGATATTAAAAGCAACTCTTTTGGGCAACTGAATCAGTGAAGTACTCATTCCTTGTGTAATTAAAGAACCCTGTGGAGATTAGACCATGCTGACAGAATATTTCCACAACAATTTTGGTGTCAGAAGTGGGATCGTTCGAGAGTCCGTCTGGACCCCCGGGTCGTTGAGGGGCTGATTTTTTGACCTGGGTTGACGAACCCGTTCTCTCCTCTTAAAACAATCCGAGGACGAGGACCCGGCGTCCTGGGGCCTGTGACTGACTCTGCTACGATTTGCACAAGGACAACATTTGGTGAGATGGTTTACATTCCAGTTATTATCATTTCTTCCTGATTCTGAGGTCCAGTATTGTTGCTCCTAAGAAAGAGGTAAATTGTGGGACTAATTTTAAAATACAAACTAAATCACCTCTGTTTCTCTTGAGATAACTGTGGAATAGAATTGCGTTTATCTACAAGAAGTGTTGAATACCGAGTCCAGGACTCGAAGACGGCAAAACAAGAACAGGTGTTTCTTTTTCTTTGTTATTTTTATTATTTTCTTATTTCTGTGAGTTTTTGCATAAAAGTGTGAGCTTTTGGTCTGAAGCCAAAGCAAGAACACAGTAAGGTGTGAGCTTCGGCAAGAACACAGGTAAAATAATGTGTGAGCTTCGGCAAGAACACAGGTAAAATAATGTGTGAGCTTCGGCAAGAACACAGGAAAAATAATGTGTGAGCTTCGGCAAGAACACAGGTAAAATAATGTGTGAGCTTCGGCAAGAACACAGGTTAAAAGTGATAGTTTTTTTGGGTCTGTAAGTCAAAACAAGGACGCAGGTTTCTGTCAGAGCCAGACCAGGGCAGGAACTCAGATATAAGACGCTATAGCAGTAAAAGTTAAGAGCTCTATAAAAAAAAAACAACAAAAAAAAAAACAACCAAGCGGGCCTACTGCTGAGGTACCAGCAGGGCCTATTGTGGGTGCCATGAAGAGAAAATATAGGGAAGATAGTGTGTGGTATCTTCAATGTTGACTGAACATTTAGCAGAAATCAGTTAAAGCTACAAGTTAAAGGGAACTTGAGAAGGGTAAAGTAAAGCGGCTTTGAGAACAAAAATGAATCAAATGTGTTTTTCTCAAAAGGTTAAAGGAGTCCGGAGTATCACAACGTTACCCTCATCTACCCAGACATCACAGGCGCTTGAAAAGCTCAAAAGGTAAGCTTTTCAATAGAATTGTGCATATTGATTATAACTAAAACAATGTCTGGTGTAGGTGATGTTTAGTCTAAAGTGAGTCGATACATATTATATTAAGGTAAAAGAGAAATTAGAGAAATAAGAGGAATGAGAAATGGAGGTTGAAGTCCTCATCTAAGAGTATCATGGGCAGAAAAGAAGGAAAAGAGAATTAAAATACACGTGTTGGGTTTAAATTTTGTGGGCTGGGTCTTTCTTCAAGAATTAAATGAAAAGGAGAAGTGAAAAGAAAACTCTGAAGAGTGTGAGTATTACCTTTGGGGTGGTTTTGGTGCATAATTTGAGGTGTATTAAAACTGTTAGTGAAACTGGGTTAGGACCCCCAGTGGTCAGCCGCAGTATAGTCACCAGGACTTTCTGTAGAAGCTTGCTGACTAGGTCTCCTAACAGGGCATTGCGTCCATACACTTGAAATTGTGTGTGTGTATAGTGTTTTTATGTACAACCGAAGTAAGTCCATAAATTATGGCAATTAAAGGAGCAGGCAAGTTCAAAATTTGTGAGAAGGAGTAGTTTTGTGTGTATTTAGGAGGCATTAATCCCAAATACCATAAGAAAAACAGGAAATGAGTGGATAAATTGAAACAGATTTTTTTAAAAATAGTTGATTTCCAGGGGATGATGCTCTGCTAACTTTGAGAGAGTTCAAGTATACGTTGATACAAGACTCAGACAGACGACTCTGACGGACACAGACACAGAGGGAGAGACAGAATGACCTAGAGAAGATAAAAATACAGAGAGGAAGCATAAGCGGTTGCAGATTTTTAAACTAAATGCTAGACCCCTCACAAGAAATCAGTCAAATTCAGACTTCTATACAAGGGAAGAATAACTTAGACCCTAAGCACACTAATGGTACGAGAGAAGGGTTAACTTACACGTTTTCTACATTTCCAGTCACATAGCCATGAACACAAGATAACACACTCCACACCTAGCCATCCTCCTCTTTCTCATGAACAAACACTCTGTGCATTTTTCCCTCTGCCTAGTGAGAATGATAAACATCTCTTAACAGATTTGATGGCCCAACTTCAGGCCCAATTGTGAGCAAAACTAGATGCCAGAAACAGGAACCACAGGTCAGCATTTGTCATCACATATGCCTCTGATTGCTCAAACTTAAGGCCCCTGATATCCTCTCAGTTGAGCTAATAAATAAATAAACAAATAAAAGATTTAGCTTCTGTCTATATGAAATGAAATCAATCACTATTGCATTGTTATCATTTCCACATGCCTGTGCAATGAAGAATCGCTTGCTGCTGATACTTGCAATGAAGACCAGCTTACACATAGTCACTGACATACAGGATGCTACTGAACATGCAATGAAGAACTGCTTACACCTGTGATTTAGGTCTCTAAAGGGGGACACCACACTGTCTCCCACCTGGTTGTCACCGTACCCTAAAGGTGGTGGTCACTTGCAGTTTGGGGGGTCTGCAAAGTTGGTTACAGCCTGATGGATGCTGCACAATGCAGGATTTACATTTCCTACTTCTGTTGATTGATATGATGTAACCATGTCAAAAGGGGAAATGTTAAAGTGAATATGATTCTATAATGGTAATGTTAAACATTTTTCTGACTTTATGTGCTCTACTTCAGTCTCAGTCACTGGCTGTTTGTTTTAATTAATTATAAATAAACTGACCTTGATAGGTGATAACAAGCAAAAGCCTTTTTCTGTCTCCCACTCAAACCTGAGATTAGAGATGTGTTCTCATTCACATTCAGAGCTCAACAGTATAGATACACTTGATTATTCGGTATCGTTTCATTCGGATATTTCTGGAAAAAAAAAAAAAAAAAAAAGGGGGAGAGGCAGGTACTGATGTATTACAGTTCTAATCAGACACTGTAGAAAACAGATAACCACCATGCACATGACATGCTGCCAGAAGCAAAAGCCATCACAAAACAGAACACATAATCAGATATCAGTCACTGACTGTATTGACAACACATAACATCACATTAAACTGAGAGCTGATTTACAGAATGAGCCCTTTAATCATCCAGACACAAGAACTGTATTTACTGATGGTTGTTGTTTATGGCACCCACAAAACGGACTACAGACAGGATATGCTGTACTTAAATACCAAAAAGGAAATGACTACTGTATGTGACTGTGACCTCTGACAGACTACAGACTTCACCCTTAGCACAGAGAGCAGGACTGAAAACATTGACTGGAAGCACTTAAAGCAGCTCAGGGACAGATTGTAGGCTCAATATATGCACACTGTAAGAAAAGATACACGATATTTACTCAATAAAAATGAGGTAACAGACAAGTAATATTGTTTATTAGATTTCACAAGGTTCAGTATTTAGTAAATATTAATTAAATGATGCCCTTAATAGTTATCCATTGAGTAGATTCAAATAGAAAACAGTACATAATTGATTGTAACCTCAACAGAATATTGAGTTGATTTGAAAAAGATAAACTCCCTAATGTGGAAATACTACTAATAGAATTAATTCTATGTGTCAGTGATATATAATTGTGTAATAGTCATCAACATTAATCTGCACATTGATTTGAATGTAATAAATGCACTGAATTTAGTCTAAATATTCTTCCTCTTTAAGAATATTCAGTCTATGGCCCAGAAAGTACAGAACTTGAGAAATACTCAAATAAGAATTTTATTAGCAATTCATTTTTGTGTTTTAGGCAGCGTTGCTCCACATCCATGTACACGGCAAATATCTGCTTCAAAATCAAAATCACAATCATATTGAATGTGTTTTACCTAATACATTAATTCAGATGTACATGACCACAGAATCATTTCTTACAGTGAACTGACTCTTTTTGGTTAATCAGCACATTATGTGCAGTTTGTAAGGTTTTTTTAATTAATCACTATCTGCCTAAGTTTGGCAGTCCCAAGGTCAAGTTGAAAGAGTAAAAATTGGCAAAAATCTGTGCAGATTCCAAATTAATCAGAGTTGAGGCCTTGCTTATTGCTTTGATGTCTATCAGAGCCTCCACCAACAATAGTATAGGGTTTTTACCGTTCAAGCTTTGCACAGGACACGCTTGAGGGTCCTGCACTAGTGGGTCTCAGGGGGACGCCTCTAGACCTCACAAATTTTGATCATGTGTCATACTATGGTGCACTAACTGTACTGGTAGCATCTCTCCATACAGGTACAGGAAAAGAGGGTGACGACGACAACATTCGGGTAAGGGTGTGAGACCCTTTTGGATTGGATAGAGGACACACGAGGTACCGCCTGAGTCAGTGTGCTAAAGCCTCCATATCCACTAGAACAGGAGTATCGAACTCCATTTTATCGAAGGCCACATTAGCGTTATGGCTATTATTGGTTTTGTTAATGACTTTGAACTATCCATATATTTTAAGTATAACGAGGCTAAATGTTTCTGATATACAACTGTAGTGTTGAAAGCATCAAGGTCACTATATCTCATTAATATCTCACAGACGAGATGTTGGTGAGGTTTACAAAGGACTGAAGATTGAACGCAGATATCAGTCCAGTTGGTCCTTCAGAATAAATTCTATACATCGGGGTGGCTCATTGTCTTTCTACATAAAGTTAGTCAAGTTTGCACTTGAGTATTTATTCTTATACATACGATATGTCAAAATAAAGGTCTCATGTTAATAAACACAGTTCTATCAACAGACAAAAACACCTAAGGGCTTTAATTTTGAAATTAAAGCAGGAAGTCTTAAGTAGAAATAACACTTAATGGATTGTTTTATCTATGTTTGCTATTGTTGCTTGTTGTGTTGTTTTGCCATTATTGTATTTTGCAGACACACTGGAGGCAGGTGGAAATGAGACATCCAGGATACAGACAGCCAGTTTAACCAGTGTACCTCAAAAGGGGTCAGATTGATTTCAACTGAAAAAGAAGATGGCCCAGTGTTCAGCTGAAATGGAGGGACTGTTGTCCATCCCACCACCAGGATCTGAAGACGTGCAGTGATGTTAATAAAGGGGAGCCATCACTGAGACAGTGCTGCTGCACTCCTGGCCAAGCTGAAGGTCCACTGCATCGGCTAAAAACAGGAGACTACATGGTCGTGAAAGACTTCAGGAGGAAAAGATGGAAACACAGATGCTGGCAAGGCCCGTTCCAGATCCTCCTCATGACACACACAGCAGTGAAGGTTGCAGAAAGATCAATATGAATCTACGCATCCCACTGCAAAAGTACCAACTCCAACTGACCCACCACCTGAAGATCCACAGTATCAGGAGGAGGTAAAAAGCGCTCCCTGCTACATGTGACGTGCCAAGTCACCAACTGAACAGATGGTGAAAGTAAACGCTCTGTTCCAACGAAACCATGATGCCAGAACAGCGGACAAGAAACAAAGAAATCTAAAGAGATATGCACCAGCATACAGTCAACTTTTCAACATTTTCATAAATATTCATGTGATTATAATGCCTTTATGATGATTCTAATGTCTGTTTATTCTGTGTTACAACCAGGTTCACTGCAAGCCGAGAATGGTGATCGTTCCCATGGAGACGACGGAGGTGTTTCCCCTCATCTGACACGAATGGGTTTTTCTCCTCTGGGCTCTATGAGAGGGTCATTCAGGAATTTTCCCTAGAAAAGGGTTTTCGCCTGAATTTGCGGTGTAACCATTGATAGGTGTGACCTCTGAGAAGAACTGAGAGGCATTGGATCTGTTTGTTTTACAGCATGGACATGTGAGAATCAAAAAGTTATAATGACTTGGGAGGCGACTGCCCGATGGCCTGTATAGGCCCGGGAACAGGTTCTCACTCTGAGTCTTTTCTTTCATCCTGTTTTATGATAATGGTTGTTATCTGTACTGAGTAATATACAGTAATGTAATATCACTTGTGTAATTCTACAATCCCTGTTCTGTCTGCCTCAGCTTTGCTATAACCAGAGAGTTCTATTCTCATAAGTACAAATGCAACTGTTTTCCTGTTACTGACATCTTAATGATGTTTGATCTTAAGACCATGCAAAGGTTCAATCTGATGTTTGATGCTTTCAGTAAACTTTGTATTTACTTAGTTGTTCCTATAGGAACAAAAGGAGGGAATGTGATGGAAATTTAGCTGATTGTAAAAGCTGTTATGTCTGAACTTATGATGATGTCGCTGGAAGTTATCTTGTTTTAGTTTTCACAAAGAACAGTGTGTGTGTCTTTTCCTCGCCATCAGGCCTGATAGACTTGTGGACTCTGTCTACATTAAAGCATACAGCATGTTTGTTTATCACTATGGACGGTATTGCTTGTCAGCAGGAACTCACATAAGCATGTATGTATCAGAAGTGCATAAATATTGTTTTTCCTTACATTCTGTATGGGCATTCACTCACAAAGCTCTGTGCTGTGTGTCTGAATTCTCATCTCTGTTCTGCAGACAGATATTAAAAGCAACTCTTTTGGGCAACTGAATCAGTGAAGTTACTCATTCCTTGTGTAATTGAAGAACCCTGTGGAGATTAGACCATCCTGACAGAATATTTCCACAACACCTTGCGTAGATATTTATATCTACACAATATTGTCATAACCACAAACATGTTGAGGATATAAAGACTCTGTAAAATCTAACATGTTGATATAAAGACTCCATGTAAAATCTTGCATGCTTTTAAATCTCAGAGGAGAAAAAACACAACTGTTTGGTCGTGGATGACTGTGATCACTGACAGGAAACAAACCAAGAAGCTTTCCTTATGTGGGACATACGCAAAAGGATATAAAACACTGCTACATTGCACAAACACTCATCCTAGAAGTTTCTTGTGGAGAGTGTGGACTTTGAAGACATTTTGAGGATGTCAAGCTCAAGAAACAGTTTCTGAAACACTTCAAATGTGTATTTCAGTTTCAGTGGGTAACTTAAATAGAGTCATAAATGACACTCATGAGCAGCAGACAAGCATTTACCACACTTCTGCAGTCCTCCAGAACCTCTTTCCCCTCTGTGATGACCGACACGTAGTTGGGATCTTGGTTTTCCTGTGCCATGTTCGGATGGATGACAGTGATCTTCATGATGTGATGACTGTCGTCCTCTTTCACTGCTTCTTGGCTGACATTCTGTGAAAACACACACAGCCACAATTAGAAACCAGTGGCTTTCAAGTACAATTTGTGAAAGAGAGGTTGAATGACATGAAACACTTAAAAATGCCTGGATTATTTGAGATTAGTGTAAAAAATGCATGAAAATATAAACAAACTACAGATATACTCAATTCAGTGTAGAGGACCTTGTGTCTTATCTTCAAAACAAATTCAGACAATTGATCCAATAACTGACAAAATGTAAAAACAGGACAAACAGTCATCAATTGCTGGTTCTTTGTATCCACAAGTTTTACCCCAAAAGATAACATTGCAAGTGAATAACAGACTATAAGGCCAGACAACCATCTTAATATGATCATCAGAAAATCTGAAAATCATAAAATGTATCTGATAGTCTTTGATCAGCTCCTCTACAGACTCTCCAAGGAACTCAACCAAGCAGCGGATTATTATGTCTCTTCTCCCTTCGACATTTTGCCATTAAAAAAGGAAATTTATTACAGAGAACAATACATAACAACACAATGTTTGCACTTATAAAAAAGGAACACACTTGTAAACGGAAAGTCACCTATAGGGAATGTAAGCTTGCAACAGCATTCTACATGGGCAAGGGTATGAGAAGTGTGCAACTTCATATGTATTGCTTAGTGGTGTGTTGAGACAGTGTGCTCCATCAAGGACTACGTCATACCTACAGGTTCTCTGTTAACATGGGGATCAAACCCACAGTTTATCCTACCTCAGAGAAATAAAAAGGAATTTGATTTAATTTGTTAAAGATAAAATACAATTTCTATGTATTTAAATATTTTGAAGTTCCACCCTACGTTGGAAATGTTATTTGTCTGAGAAATAATGAAAGGAATCTTTTTCAGTCATAATTTGCCTGGAAGCTCATTCTGTTAAAAAAACTGTGACAAAATCAAACAGTTAACCCAGTATGGGAAATCATATTGACCTTGAATGTATTTTGTTTGAGCATAAGTTTGTCTACATATCTGGGAAAATCATACAGTAAATTGTGGCCACAGTGATGAAATACAAGTTTGAGGACAAGACAGCCACTGTTAAAACAAATAAAACATCAGCAATACATTCTCAGTGTGTACAGAGTAAGCTCAACATTAGCTGATGCAATTAAATACATACCTCACTCAGTGAGTCCAACATTGGTCTAATTTTCATTCCTGCAATCCCGCCCTTCTTCTGAAATATCTGCACAAGTTTGGTGGTGAGCTTGTCCAGGTTGGACAAAAGGTTCACTCCAGATGAATTGTGCTTATTCTTTTGAACTCTTCTTTGATCTGAAACGAGAAGTACAAACACAAACTCATGATCAAGGTGACTCAACACACCCTAGACACACTTCATTGCTGCATTGTCCCCAACAGAAATAACAAATTTAACCTGTAAGGAATTACCTGAGTTTCACTGAACAGAGAAGACCATCGTTCCATGAGGTCTTGAACTGTGGGCCAGTGATTTACAACCTCTGTTCTTTGGACAGCGAAAGACTTCTCCATTTTCTCATCAATTACCTTCCCATTGTTCTTCTTCTTTATTTCCTTGAGCAAATCTAGTCTCTCCTTCTCTAAGTTTCCGCTGTCTAGTAGTTCACTTCAGCTTTCTTTGGCTTTTCATGCCTTTAGGTGAACCCTCTTCATTGGAGCATCGTCTCTTCAGCGTGTTAACCCCCAGTTCTGGAACAGCCAGCTGGTGACCTCTTAACTTTGACCGGTAATTGCCCATTTTCTACTTGATCCTCTGTTGCCAGCAATATAAGCCACTAAAGAGCCTGGATCTTTGAGGCATGGGTACTTTTCTACCAAGGCTTCACCTACAGCTATAACCTGCACGCCAGTTGGGTATGCTGTGAAACAAAATGTTCTCTCGGCTAGCTTCTCAAGTATGCTACTTGTTGCGCTTGGATAGTTCAACAGTATGCCATCCTTTTCATAAGCCACATTTCCAGCTTCCAGTGCAATGTCTGCATCATAAGAAAAGGCTGAAATTTCAAACTTAGATGGCCATGGCTTAGACCTGTAAGATGTCTGACATTCATCTTGGGGGGAAAGCAGGACTGTGTCCTGAGATCCAGATGAGTGGCAAGAGCTTGCATCAGAAGATGGTGGTACAGGGGATTCCATGTCAGACATGTCCGCATGACTGAGAGTTAAGACAACTGGTTCAATCATTACAAGTTTGAGGGTAGCCTTGTCTTGTACTTCCTCAGTTGAGGTCAAAGTGAAAATGTGACCATCAAAATCCATGTCCTGATACATTACAGTGAATGATCCTGTAATGTCAAATGTCTCTTTGATAATGTCAGTGAGGTCCTGAAGTGTGCTCGGGATGCCTGAAGGAAGAACTAGTTTGCGGATGTCATCCTCGCCAAAGGTGATCCACGGCTTTATTGGGGTTGCTATCTCAACAGGAAGAAGCTGCATCAAAAAACAGAAGAAACATTCAGAGACAATAATTGGTACAACACCATTCTTTACTCCTGTCTTACTTGAAAGGAGAGGCAAATGTGGTGCTTCAAAGTTGTCAGTCGTCTTCCAGCAAGAGTGTATGCAGCCAAAGGATAAAAATCTTGAAGCTCTCTTTGCTGAAGTAACTGCACACTCCCTGTGTTCTCCAACTTGTATCTCCTAAGGTGTTCATTGTACCGTATGTTTTGTTGTGTTAAAAAAAGACAGTTTGTCACAAATCACCATGATCTGCAACACTTAAGAAAAATCAGGCAATCCTGCAGGGGAGCCACAACACAACAACATTCCCACTGCATAGTTTGTGCCTAAAAAGCACACGGTATTTGCAAGATGCACAGTCGTGAGAATCTGTATTTCTTTTTTTTAATATTTTTTATTTTGGAAAAAAAAACATATTTCAAAATCATTTTACAACATTGCTTTCCTTTACAACTTTGCTTTTCCAGTGTTTTTTTTTGGTTAACAAATACAAATACAAATAAACATGAAAGCTTTCTCATTAAATATTACAGAATAAAAAAAGAGTGTGTCTCACGTGAAAAGTGTTTGACATGCCCATGCTTGGTATCTTTTTTTTCAGCACAACTTTATCTATATAAAGAGATAGTTCTTATTTCAGTATAACCTACTTCATTAACATATTGGGCCAAAACATAATCAAATTCAAATTGAAATTTTTTTTTATTACAATAAAAACCACAAACATGCTCAATCAACTGTTTGGAACTTGACTTGAAAAACTAAATATAAGTTGCTAATATATACAAATATACTATACTATATAAAAATATTTACAATAAAAAATCTGATCACGTCGGCTTGATCATAGGACCCTCAGGGTTAACAAGGTGTTCCATTAACCTTCATCCTTTCTCCTGCTGTGCTTCAGGTCACTCTCCTGTCACAGGAATGTGCCACCCAGTCCGCAGTCCCCCATACAACGAAAAAATATTACAAACGTGGCAGTAGTTCAGGGAGGACGGAAGAGGTCTAATTTGACCTCTTTTTGGGTTTCGGTTCTCCCGAAATGTCCACATTGTAATGTGGAGGATGGTCTCCAGTCCCATGGCAGACTTCCACGTGGACCCGTCCGTTTTCATCGTAGGTCTCGATGAAAGTGGGACGATCCAGTGTCTCCCATAGCCTCCGTTTGATACGGCGTCCCAGAGCCAAACTGTACGGACGCGGCTGGCCATTCTTGTCCCTGGATAATGAGGAGCAGAGGAAACAGAAATGAAATCATCATGATACAGGAGAAGCTGAGAGAATTTTAATCCACTGGAAAATGTCATGATTATCTGATAGATTTTTGACAGAGCAACGTACGTCAGCATGTTGTCCACAACCTCGTGGTGGAGCTGCTGGTACTCTTGCACAGAGTGGTTGTGGATCAACAGAGGGCCGTCATTGGGGACTGGAGGAGCAGAAGAGGTCTGGGGGTCAGGAGCCACCCTGGAGGCAACAGGCAGGTCCTCAGGAGGGATGGTGGCTGACGGCTTTGCCACCAGGTTCAGCCCCCAGAAGGAGTGAGGAGAGCGGACCTGGTCCAGGTTCTCAACAGAAGCTGTGGAGGTCCGCTTCCTCTTCTGTGGAGGGTCCACAGGTGCAGCATGGCGCCGACGCTTTCCTGTCTGCACCTGGTGCAGGTCAGCAACACATGAGAGGACATCAGTTTCCAGTTAACATCTTACTAAACACACTTTTAAAATCTCACAGGTGGGAAATCTACATTGGATTCACTGCAGAGGAACATGTTTTCTTTTTTTTCAATATAAGAGACTGTCCACATTTACAGTCTATTTTACAGAATTTTAAAGATTTATTTATTTATTTATTTAGTTTATTCATTTCAACTTCAGTGAAAATTAACTCAAAATTATAAGCTGACACATATTCTAAAACTGTCTATGGCTCTTAAGGATTTTATTGTGAAAGATATGTAACATGCACAGTTTCTTTGTCCTAAATTGGGGCATCAGATATCTCACCTGCATGTCGTCACAACAGCATGGACACGCCCTGTCTGCCCGGCGGAAAGAGACTCTACGACCTTTGCTGTAGTTATGGTGTGGTAGAGCGTTTGGCTTGTCTCGCTGCAAAAACACACACAAAATATTAGAAAAAAACTTCACAGATCTGCTGTTAGGCCTGACTACCAAATGCATGCAGACTATCTCAAAGTTGTACTTTTAAAAATGGCTGTATTTAACAACACTAAATGTGTTCCTGCTGATAGTTGCGATCATGTGTGATATAAATCATTTCATTTTGTAGTATATCTAGAAAAATGCAGTAATATGCTGTAATAAACACATTAATAGCAGCCCATCATCCTGATAGTAAAAACTGCTACAGTTGTCATCCATTTAATTTATTACAGAAAACACTGTAGACATTCACCATTTTCCATAATGGGCGTTAGTTATGTCACTGAATCTTTAGAAAAAGAATTTCTCTTGACCATTTGAGGGCATGTTTGTGTTGAAATCAAGTGATGTACCTGGACCACAGCACCCACTGTGGGTGGTTGTAGACGACAATGCAGCCCCACTCTACCAAGTAGCCCTGGCTGCAGTACGGAGCTCAGGGCATGCCTTAATGTGGGGCGGAGTCAAATGTTTAACTCCGCCAGAAACACAATAAATAAACAAACCGGAAACACTACAGTCAACACCGCCAGTAACCTGCATAACGGTGCTCTTATTCTGAAAGGACTCGCGCGTCCGTGCTGTCGGAACGACCGTTAGCTTGCGGCTACATATTAAATCCTCGATCATAACGGCACATCCAATCAACACATACAGTGACAGTAACATGGCACATTTTAACTGACATGTTGACTTCACTGATCAGGACTGGATCACCGTCGAACTTTGCGACAGACAGACAGTGACTGAGCAGCCAGCACGAGCCATGCTAGCTAATTAGCCGCAAGAAAGGCTGAAGCTTCAAATTTTATTTTTTTAATTCGAATCCCCTACCCACATTTTTGGGTCAGCCCTAAAGTCCATATCATATTCAAGCTACAGATCAATTACAACTGTATAAATAAGTATCAATAAATAAATAGCATACATGTGGGAAATCAATTTTCCCAAAACAAACAATCAACACTGACTGCATATTTGATTGACAATATTTGATGATGACTAAGTTATCAAAGCACAGTTTAAAAATACTATGTTTTTGTTGGATACAACATCTTTCTGAAGATTTTTTTTTTATCCCCAAACTAATGTTGATTTTGCTAGGTTGTCTATTGATCTGATGAGAAAGATGAACTAAGGCTAAATATCCATAACGGATTAACTTCATGTCGTTAATATAATACATTTTAGTCTGTAATATTGTATATACTGTGTTATCTGTGGTTTATTAAGTTTTATTTCGCTTTTATTTCCATTTTAAGTTGTTTAAAACTTACATTTTCCATCATGAAGGTCAGTCTTTGATTCTCTAGTTCAGGATCCAGGAGGTCCTCAGCTGAAGAAATGATTTCAAAGTGGCCCAACTTTCATCTACCACATGAAGAATTGTTTTTGTTCTCATGAAGGATTCTGGAACTGATGCACCTGGAAACCATAGCAACCATCCTTTCTAGCTACATCTGAAATATTTGTACTTATCAGTCTGAATACAATAAATCCAAATTAAACAGTGACAATGTGACTGCATCCTTATGTCAGAAATTATTTTTATATTATTATAATTAATTATATATATGTATATATATATATATATATATATATATATATATTGAATTTTCAACAAGGGGAACCACAATCGATTTAGATGGAGGGCTGTTGGTCTGGAGGGAGATGGATGAGGAGGTTCTGGAGAAAGGAGAGAAAAGTTTAGAAAGGTAGTAAATAGAATGTTTGCTTTAATGAAGAACCCAGCTATGCTGTTATTACACAGCTGTGTTTCTGCATGTCATCTGAAGGGCTGTTTACCTGCTGTTCCTCTCAGTTCTTCACTGAATGTAGGTGGAGCTGGAGTTGCTGGAAGGTTCTTAAGGTGGAGGTGAAGGTGCTGGTTGTTGTCTGTAGGTTTGTTGCAGAGGTATTCGGTGAAGGTTAAACCACCTCAGATATTATTCTACACCTTTATACACCAGCCTGATCCACACTACCTTGAGGAAGAAGAGCTCTTCTGGTCGATGTTCTGCATTACCGTCTGTCAGGTCATGCTGGCAGGTGTCTGTAGGTCTGGAAGGATCTTCCAGACGGAGGGTTCAGTGCAGCTTGTTGGCCGAGGCTTCAGGTGGAGGTTGACTCTGGGTGGAGTTTGTCATCGCACTAGTAGCAGATGTTGCAGAGACTGTAGTTTGAAGTTGGGATGGCAGCTGTCTACCAGGATCTGCAGGTGGAGGCGACAGCTGCAGATTGCTGGTAGAGGTTGACTCTAGGTGGTGAAGTAGGTCCTTGCCCTGGTAGCAGCTCAGGCTGGATGATGTTTCAATTTGAAACATCATCCAGCTGAGCTCCTCTGTCTGGGTTTCGGTTCTCCCAAAATGTTTCACGTTATTATGTGGAGGATAGTGTCCAGTCCCACAGGAGACGTCCGTCCGTCTTCACCGTCGGTCTCTGTAAAAGTGGGGACGATCCAGTCTTTCCCGTAGCCTCTGTTTGATGCAGCGTCCCAGAGCCAAACTGTACGGACGTGGTTGGCCATTCTTGTACCTGGATAATGAGGAGCAGAGGAAACAGAAATTAAATCATAATGATACAGGAGAAGCTGAGAGAATTTTAATCCAGTGGAAAATGTCATGATACAGTAAAATAAATTTGGAGTGACATTTACTCAAAAAACTCTAGGAAACGTTTTCCACGCAGGAAGTCCTTGTGATTTTTATTCAGGATGTTTTTAGGTAAAATTTACTTCCTAATAACACATTCTTTTTTTACAAGAAATACTTCAATAAACTTCACTAGCAATGTCCATAGGAAGTAGTCACCTATTGATAGTAAATTTTACTGAATTAAAATTGCATCTAATTGCAAAATATAATAAAATATTCTTGGTGTTTCTTATTCTTATTTAACAAACATTTTCTTGTATTATTCTAAGAAATTATTAGGTAATATTTACTAGTTTAAAGTCTAATTTACTACTTGACATTAACACAAAAAGATTAATTGCTATTTTTGTGATACGTTATTTTGTTGCTATTTTTGTGATACACTATTTTTGCAAAACATTTTAATTTCATTAAATGTGAACTTTATTTACATTTGAGATGTAAATTTAGCTGATTGTATAAGCTGTTATGTCTGAACTCATGATGATGTCGCTAGAAGTTATCTTGTTTTAATTTTCACAGAGAACAGTGTGTGTCTCTTTTCCTCGCCATCAGGCCTGATAGACTTGTGGACTCTGTCTACATTAAAGCATACAGCATGTTCGTTTATCTTTTTTTTTTCACTTTGTCTGCATTGTTCTCATTGTTCAACACCACAAAAGAGTGTCAACCTTTTATGAGATTATGCATATTTTAGTCTTGCAGCAAAAGCTATTAATATTTGGTGCGTGTATGTGACCATCACCGGCCCTCCCTGGAATCTAATCTTACTTTATTTATTGGAATTTCCTGTTATAAGCCAGAGAGGGACGTGCTACACCTTTGGTGACAAGAGGGGAAATAAATGACAGACAGGGAGATAAGACAAAACAAAAGGAAAGTTTACAGACAGGCAGTGCTATTGGAATAAAAAAAACGTGTAAGCTACTGTGTCATTCCTAACACCTTCATCGCAATACCCAACAGTATTGAACACCAGAGTAGTGGAGGACCTAACCGTATAGAGTAGGCTACCGAGAACACAAATGAAAGAAGTATGTGGAGAAAATATGACCTTAGTGAGAAGTCGGTCGAATGATTTGGCACATACTAGCAGTTCACATCAGTACTCATCAATGTGACTCGGGAGGAGTTAATAAGGTCTGGATAAAACATGCATGTGTGTAGAACACCGAAGCCCAGAGCGTCTACCACGACCCCTCATGGCCAGATCGGCCAGGTGTCCACAACAACCCGGGGAAGTGGGAGCATCGACGATGCCAAACCCAGAGAGCCACCCGGGCCACCGAGAACCACGCAGATCCAACGACCAGGAGGAGACAGAAACCACCACTCCCCAGGAGGCCAGGACAGGTCCAAGGGGCCAGCGACACGAGGGCCCACCCATCCCCAACTACACCACCATCCACCCCCATCCCCAACCCCCACCCCCCGCCCACACACCCCCAGCCATCCCAACACCCGGGGAGACAGGAGGCCACCGACCAGCGCCGACCCACTCACCCAACCCCCGGCCAGCAACGAGCCCACCAACATCCCCCCGACCCTAATGACCCACCGCCACACCACCAAAACCTACCCCCCGTGGCCCCGCCACGGAGGCCACAGCATCAGGGGCCCACCATAGCTGCAAGGGGACCCCCAGGCCCCAACCTCCCCCTCGCAGCCCCGGGATTCAAGGGGGCAGGGTCCCACCAGAATGGCCATTAATTTAATTTAGTGATCCCAACCTATTTATGGGCTTCCCCGGTTCCAGACGAGGAAGCCTATCACCCAAAACGTGTTTAGTGCTACCCTGTGTGTAATGTGGTGCATTAAAAGTTGGAAGGGCAGGAGAGGCTGCAGGATAAGGATACCTGCAGCCAACCCTAATCCAAATCCCCAAGCCACCCCAAACCCCCCCAAAAGTGTGAGTGTGATTACTGTATTAAAATTGAAGAGCAGGGGGGAGAGGGGGAGACTACAGTGCCCTGGAGCACTGCAATTCGCACCACCAAATCTCCCACCGTCCTCACCCCCACCTGTCTTCAAAGCCCGATGTGTTGAGTCCCTATATGTGCCTAAATGAGACTATGTATAGTGAGGTGCAAGATATGTGAAGTGCACATTAAGAGGTAGTCTGGTGTGGACCCGGCCCATGGGAACAGAGCCGCGAGGGGAGTAGAAGAGATGGGCATAGCTCCTGAAGCACTGGGCCCCCAGGATCAAGAGGCCAGGGGCCAGGGAGATCCCACACAAACCAGCAGGCCCCACCAACACCATGACCCTGAAAGCTGCAGCCCCAGAGCAGAGCCCCAGCAGCCATGCAGAATTAGAGATGCAGCGACCAGCCAGCACAGCCGAAAAGGATCGATACGCACTCAACCAGCCGGGAGCCAAATGCGCAAGCCAGCACTGTCCGGCAAACAATCCCCCTACCGGCGGACCCAGATCGCTCACCCCCAAGCCCCGGGATGCCACCTTGTGAGTGAGGGGAGGCCCCCCCCCCCGACCCACCGTAACACTGATCCGCCCCCCCACCCCCCCAGCACGAGGAGACAAGCTCCGCTGGGAACGGCGCAAGCCCCCATCCAGCTTGGCCCCATCACAGCCCAGGAACGCGCCGGACCCGGATCGAGGATCGAGCAAGCTGAGCTTGGAACTCCAGTGGTGATATGCAGGCCCAGGCGATTGCCTGAGCATGTGCGGGCCACAGCACCCACACCCACACCCCCCCCGAAGAGAGCCCCCGGCCCCCAAGCCGACCCCACCGGCGACGAGGACCCCCAGACACCCCAGGGACGGGAGAAGGGGGAGGAGGAGCAGGGAGGCAGGAGAGAAGAGAGGAGGGGATGCGGGCAGGAAAGGAACTGGGAAGCACCCTCCCGCCCCACACCCCCAGAGCCAGCCAGACCGCCACAAGGCGATAGGGGCAACTACCCCCCCCTGGACCCCGGAAAACAGCGAAGGCCCACAAGCCATAGGGCCCAAAAGGAGAGACATCGGACACATCCACCCCCGGGGGGAGTGGCCACAGCCGGGCAGGCCTCTCAGAATCGTAGCGCAACGCCAGGGACAAGAGGAAAAGTAATCCCCTTGTGCCAGCACCCAGCCTTGGAGTCCCTGGATCCATCATTCCTTAATGAAGAGATGGTTATTCAACTGCAATATAAGAGAAGAGGAGACAAGTTAGGGATCAGAACAAAGGCACAGAGAGAATGAATATTTTCTGGAACAGCTCAAATTTATGAGGGGGGTCGGCATATGCTAACAGACAAGAGCAGACTATGAATTTATATTAAGAGCTGTAAAATAGAGATTATTCTTCTGCCAAAAAATGTACGACAATGTTTAAAAAAAAAAAAAAAAAAAAAAAAAGGGAAACAAGAATAGACTATAGATTTATATTGAGAGCTCTAATAAATGGAGACCATTTTTCTGTAAAAGATGTCAATTGGTTCTTTCGGGAGGCAGATATTTTCTCAAGTGAGACATGCTCAAAGAGGAGGTTTAGCCAATGGGTAATGTTGATTGCTCTCTTATCCTTCCAATTAACCAAGATGGTTTTCTTAGCGATGGCGAGAGCTGCAAGCGTGGGTTGGAGGTGAATGACTGGTACTGTCGCTGTAGTAAAATCGCCAATTAAGCATAAGTTTGGAGATTGTGGGATCCTGCAGTCAAAAATAGAAGAGAGTTTCTGTGTTACTGTTGCCCAGAATTGAAATACAGGAGAACATAGCCACAGTGCATGAAAATAAGTATCGGTAGTTTTTTGAGTGCATTAGGTGCACAAGTCAGACTGTGAGAAACCCATTTTATACATTTTATACTGTGTTACGTGTGCTCTGTGGAGAACCTTAAATTGGATCAGTTGTAGGTTAGTATTTTTTGTCATGCTAAATGTGTTTCCACAGATCTGAGTCCAAAAATCATGGTCTAAGGGCATGGATAAGTCTTTCTCCCATTTTGGGATTGGTAAATGTATAGAGTCTGTCTTTGAGAGGAAACTATACATTTTTGAGAGGTTTTTCTTATTTTTGGGCAACAATTTGGTGATGTATTTGATAAATTCAGGTGGCTGTAAATCAGGTGGCTGAGAGGTGGACTGAAGTGTTGGGATTCTCTTTGTAATTGTTTTCTTTACCTGCAGGTATTGGAGAAAATTTCCATTCCTTATTCCAAAGGTTTGGAATAAGTCTGTGTATGTCATAAATATGTCATCTTGGAGGAGGTGATGGAGATGGGTGACCCCCTTCTCTGCCCATGTACTGAGATAGAGAGGGGTTTTATTGTTTGCAAAGTCTGGGTTGTACCAGATTGGTGAGAGTCCACTGGGTTGAAGTGGGGAACCTGTGATTTCAAGGGCTCTCCACCATGCAGACAGTGTGGAGGCGATCAAGGGATTCTTGAAGCAGGAATGATTTTTAAGAATGGAGGTGATAAAGGGTAGATCAGCGAGTTTAATATGGTTGCAGTCTAACTGTTCTAGTTCCATCCAGGAGTTATATTCTTCCTGTGGATGGATCCACTTGATAAGGTATTGTAACTGATTAGCGAGGTAGTAATGCAGAAAATTGGGAGCCTCCAGTCCACCTTCAGACTTATTCTTCTGGAGAGTAGCCAGGCTGATTGTAGCCTTTTTGTTCCTTGAGTAGAATTTACCGATAGCTGAATCTAATGTTTGGAACCATTTTGTTGTGGGTTTAAATGGGATCATGGAGAAGAGATAGTTGATTTGAGGTAATATTTTCATCTTGACAGTAGCTATTCGTCCCAACAGTGAGATAGGAAGGTTATTCCAACGGCTCAGATCACCACACACTTTGTCCACAAGTGGTGTGAAGTTCAAGTGGACAAGATCTGAGAGTTTGGAGGAAATATTTATGCCCAGATATCTGATGTTGCCTGTAGGGAAAGAGTAATGAGTGTTTTGGATTGCAGGATTCCATGAGCTCTCTGTTAATGGAAGTATAATTGATTTTGACCAGTTGATGGAGTAATCTGATAGGCGTGAGAAGGTTGTGATGAGTTTACATACTTCCTTCATTGATGTTTTGGGTTTTTCTAAATAAAGTAAAATGTCATCCGCGTATAGATTAATTTTGTGTTCAGGCTTCAGAGAGCAGATACCTTTGATATTGTTGTTCTGACGTACCGCTGCAGCCAATGGTTCGATAAAAATTGCAAACAGTAAGGGAGAGAGTGGACATCCTTGTCTAGTTCCCCTTTGCAAAGTGAAGCTTTGTGAAGTGATCCCATTAGTCGTGACAGTAGCTTTAGGTGAGTTATACAGAGTTGAAACCCACTGGATAAATGAGTCACCGAAACCAAATTTATGAAGTACAGAGAAGAGAAAGGACCAGTTAACTTTGTCAAAGGCTTTTTCTGCATCAAGTGATATAACGATCGCTTCTCTATTGCAGCGCTGTGTCAAATTGATCAGATTTAGAAGCCTTCTAAAGTTGTTAGTGGAGTGTCGACCTTTAATAAATGCTGTTTGATCGTTGTGAATTATAGCCGGGATAATTTTCTCCAACCTGGAAGCGAGTGCTTTAGACATAATTTTGATGTCAGAGTTGATTAGCGACAGAGGTCGATAGCTAGCAGGCTGCGTGGGGTCTTTATCTGGTTTCAATAATAACTTTATTGCAGCTGTGTTCATGTGAGCACTTATATAGCCTTTATTTTTAATCTCCATAACTGTTCTGAAAAAAAGGGGTGCTAGCATTAGCCAGAAATGTTTGAGAAATTCAGCAGGGAAACCATCCGGACCAGGTGCTTTGCCCGCTGACATACTATCTAATGCACATTGTAATTCACTGATAGTCATTGGAGCATCTAAGATGTCTCTGCATTCAGATGTTAGTTCAGGCAGCTTTAGATTGTTGAGAAATGTGTGAATATCATCTTTGTTGGGGTTAACTGTTGCTGAATATAGCTTGTGGTAATAGCTAGAAAACATCTGATTGATTTCTTGAGGTGATTGAGTATATTTGCCAGTAGGATCCTGTATTGCTGTTGTAAAAGATTTTTCTCTGTTGCGTTGTACTAAATTCGCAAGAAATTTGCCTGATTTGTTGCTATGCTCGAAATCATTGTATCTCAGTTGTTGTAGTAAAAAATCTGTTTTCTTTGATAAAATGTTGTCGAGGCATAACTTTGCATTGTGGAACTCAGATTGTAATTGTTCGCTTGGATTTAATGCATAATCCTGCGAAAGTTGTTTCATTTTTTCCTCAATATCTGTCTCCATTTGTTGTTCCTTTCTTTTCTTGTATGAAGAGTACGATATTATTTTACCTCTAATTACGGCCTTCCATGTTTCCCAAAGTAAAGGAGATGAATCTGGAAAGTCATTATTTTTTAGAAAGTCTGCCCACTCTCTCCTTACCATTTGATCAAATTCAGGATCTTTAAGTAGAGATATGTTGAAGCGCCAAGTCTGAGGAGGTTTACGGTAAGTGTCAGTTTGCAGACTGAGGGATATAGGTGCATGGTCACTGATGATGATTGGGTGAATTCTAGTGGTAATTTTGTGTGTGATGGAGTTATTTGAAAGAAAAAAGTCAATTCTTGAAAATGACTTGTGTACTGTAGAAAAGAAAGTATATTCCCTTTTTGTTGGGTTTTTGAGTCTCCAGACATCATCTGGTCCAAAATCTTTCATATAGTCCCGTATGGTTAGGACTGATTGTAATTGTTTCGTCTGCATTGGCATGTTCGATCGGTCTACAGAGGGATTTAAGATGTTAAAGTCACCTCCAATAATAGTAGTTGAGGTAGCATTTAAGTCTGATAAATGAAAGAAAACTGTATGAAAGAAGGCTGGATCATCACTATTGGGAGCATACAGATTGGCAATTGTGTATTGTTTATCAAACATCGTTGCTTGAATAATAATGTATCTGCCCTCTGGGTCTGTTATCAAACAGTTTAAGGTAAACGGGACTCTCTTGTGGATTAGAATAAAGACTCCTCTTTGTCTACTGTTATAACAAGATGAAAATATAATATTATAATTTGAATCTGTAAGAGATTTCTCTTCTGATTGTAGTAGATGTGTCTCTTGCAAAAGAAGAATATCTGCTTTTAGTTTAGAGACATAGTCCAGGATTTTAATTCTTTTTGTCTGTGACCGTATGCCATGTACATTCCAGGAAACTAAGTTTAACTTAGACATAAGAAGAGACGATGTTCGGACACTGAGTTAGTGATAGTGTAATGTAAATAGAATGTTGTGGTTTGTGAGCTGTGAATGTCAGGATGGTGGGGTGTAAGGTGTTGCTTAAAGACCATGTAGGTGTTAGGGACAGATGTATACAATGAGTCATGATATGTATCATAAAAAGGCACCATAAAGCCTGTGAAACTAACAACAAACACATTGTGACACAGAGAGTCATGACAAACAGAGAGGGTACACAGGGTGAGAGGGGGGTAGGAGGAGTGAGTGTGAGAGAGAGGGAGAGGGGTACATGGAGATTTAACACAGAGAGGGGGAGAAAAAAGAATAAAAGAAGGAAGGGGATCCCTAGTGGGGGGTGACATTTGGTAAAGGTAAACATTTGAAACTTGTGAGATGTGATTGCTTTCTCTATATACTTTAAACTATCGAGTGATATATTTAGAAATCTGAGCCATTTGTTTTTGTGGTTACTTATCGTTTTCCTTAGAAGAGCCAGGGGGTGATGGAGGATTCCCTGAACAGCTGGCCATCTATGTAGAGTTTGTCCACCACAAGTGCAGTCCGCTTGCCTCGCTGTCTGTGTTCTTTCAGAATAGGAAACAGGACTTTGCGCCTCTCATTAATTTCCTGTGGAAACTGGTCATTCATCCCGAATGGTTTCCCTTTCAGTTCCCGTCCTTTGCTCTTGACGAGTTCTTTTTGTTTAAAGTGCTCGAATTTAGCGATGATAGGACGGTGGCGGTCTCCTCTTCGGGGTCCAAGCCGGTGAACGCAGTGGAAAGTGATGTTATTCACAGTCTCTTTCGGGATTTTAAGAGCCGACGCCATGAAGTTTTTAACTAAGGACTCTGGGTCATCCGGTGTAGATTCTGGAATCCCTGAGAAGATCAGGTTGTCCCGCATGCTCCTCGTCTGTATGTCAAGGACGGTTTCCTTCAGAGATTTATTCTCTTTTTTAAGGATATTTACCTCTGACGTGACGGCTGTCAGCGTGGAGCAGAGCTCGGTGTTGTCCCTCTGCAGGTCGGATATCTGCTGGTGAGTAAACTCCAGGCTAGCCTTCAGGTCCTTAATCTCATCATGGAGCATCTTAAGTATGTTGAGCTTTTTATTGATCGAATAGAGGACGCTTATCTGGACATCCGTGGTCTCAAGGTCCTGTGTGTCAGTAGAGGAGTCTGTTTTCTTCCTCTTGTTTGGGTTGTCCCGGCGAGTTTCGGTGTTGGAGTCTTCCATGGCGCACCGAAAGAAATAGTCGTTGATGAAATCTTCAAGATCCTCCACTTTGAGTGAAGCTATGTACAGCGTTGTCCGTCTAACTTAATTGGTCTGCTTAAAGCACGAAATAAGTCGGCAAAGACGGTATTTTGCTAAATCTTAGTCTAGCAGCTGGGGGCCGCCATGTTGAATCTCGCAAATCTCACAGACTCTCGCGATCTCACAGCATCTCACCCATCTCCTTAGCATATCATAGCCCACCGGTGATCTAGCAGGTCTGTGGTCCAGTCCTGGGGGCATACCCCGCTGTGCTTTAGGCTTGACTGCATGTTGCAGGTTGTCAGCTGCATGAATAGCAGGCCACTCTTCAATCAGTGCATAATCTAACTGGCTAACGGGGCTCACTGAGTGGGATGGCTGAGGCGTCTTCCTCTTGGCTCCATCCTCCCTCATCTCCTGGTGCTTGTCTTCCTGACCCTGTGTATACTGTGCTGCATTGGCGACATATGACTGTGCTGGCGGTCTTCGGCCCACGAGTTTAACTTCATAGTCTCGGAGGTAAGCAGGCTGACGAGACTGACGCGTGGGACGGGCTGCCACAGGTAAAAGGATGTCTCCAGTGCTATGTGTATGCTGCATTGTGTTGATTTAGGTCTCCAAAAAGGCAAAAATAACCATCCGGCTCGAAGGACCCTTGTTAAGGAGGGGGTTAGGTGAAGGTGGGTGGACTGTATAGGTGCTTGTTGAATGGTAAAATGTCTTCTTGGTGCGTCGGTAAGAACGCCAAACTCCAAAATCCAGTTTAAGGGTTTAATGAACTTAAATGCAGCACAGTAATACACAAGGGTCTTTAACATCTTGAAATATTGTGTTTGTGGTCTAAGAAAAGGATGAAACAGAAATATATACAATTTCCATCAATAAACAATTTCTAACAATTTACATATAGTTTGGTTGATTTCTGGCACTAGGCAGCCCCACTAGGAAAAATATGGCAATACAGGGAAACGTCAATAACATAGGCAGGCTCACGGCAATTCACACCTCTAAACAATGGCAGCCATTAAGAAGCTATCAAAGGCGCTAATATTCTCTGTTGAACACTCGGCGGAATTTCGGCCATTCTAACACAAAGCACGGCAATTTACACGTTACAAAGGACGTTTAAGGCTTCCGGCATCAAAATAAGGCAATACAAATTACAAACAAAGTCACAGGACTAAATTACAAGGCTCTACATAATTCTAAATTAGCTCCAAATGCTAGCAAAGTGTTAGCACTTCCAAAACGGACCAAAATTAGCTACCAATTCGATATTAACAGGACAAACCGTACTTACATATCTTCAATGACGCACAAAGGGAACTGAAAACTACTTAAAGGCAAAATAAAGAGTCTTTCATGCTAAAACGTCGAGCCAAACGTCCGTGGCACTCTGAATGAAGGGAGCTCTTCCTTGCTGACTGCCCCACACTGGAGACTCCTGGACACTGAGCTTCCTGCGAACGTGTGTGCACGTAGCGCCAGCTCAGAATCTTTGCGCCAGCCAATGGCCTTTCTAACAGTTTGAGAGGCATCAGAGAAGACTGTGGAGCAATTTTCTAGTTTGAATTTAAGTTCAGTATTCTATTGATATCTTACCAAATATTATTAAGTTTGCTGGATTAAGCCCTAAATTCAGGCCATTTAATTTAGCGTCTAATCATCAAACTCTTGAATATCTGTAAGATGTACCGTTCCTGGATGGATGGGAGTGAGGAGTGGCTGCAGGTTCTGTCTGGATCTGCTGGATCTCTGCAGGCGACTTCGGCTCCACCATTGATATGATATATACCACTGATATGCTACAGGCATGTTAAACACTTTTCATGTGAGACACACTCTTTTTTTATTCTGTAATATTTAATGAGAAAGCTTTCATGTTTATTTGTATTTGTTAACCAAAAAAAAAACAACTGAAAAAGCAAAGTTGTAAAGGAAAGCAATGTTGTAAAATTATTTTGAAATATGTTTTTTTTTCCAAAATAAAAAATATTAAAAAAAAGAAATACAGATTCTCACGACTGTGCATCTTGCAAATACCGTGTGCTTTTTAGGCACAAACTATGCAGTGGGAATGTTATTGTGTTGTGGCTCCCCTGCAGGATTGCCTGATTTTTCTTAAGTGTTGCAGATCATGGTGATTTGTGACAAACTGTCTTTTTTTAACACAACAAAACACATGGTACGATGAACACCTTAGGAGATACAAGTTGGAGAACACAGGGAGTGTGCAGTTACTTCAGCAAAGAGAGCTTCAAGATTTTTATCCTTTGGCTGCATACACTCTTGCTGGAAGACGACTGACAACTTTGAAGCACCACATTTGCCTCTCCTTTCAAGTAAGACAGGAGTAAAGAATGGTGTTGTACCAATTATTGTCTCTGAATGTTTCTTCTGTTTTTTGATGCAGCTTCTTCCTGTTGAGATAGCAACCCCAATAAAGCCGTGGATCACCTTTGGCGAGGATGACATCCGCAAACTAGTTCTTCCTTCAGGCATCCCGAGCACACTTCAGGACCTCACTGTCATTATCAAAGAGACATTTGACATTACAGGATCATTCACTGTAATGTATCAGGACATGGATTTCGATGGTCACATTTTCACTTTGACCTCAACTGAGGAAGTACAAGACAAGGCTACCCTCAAACTTGTAATGATTGAACCAGTTGTCTTAACTCTCAGTAATGCGGACATGTCTGACATGGAACCCCCTGTACCACCATCTTCTGATGCAAGCTCTTGCCAGTCATCTGGATCTCAGGACACAGTCCTGCTTTCCCCCCAAGATGAATGTCAAACATCTTACAGGTCTAAGCCATGGCCATCTAAGTTTGAAATTTCAGCCTTTTCAAATGATGCAGACATTGCACTGGAAGCTGGATGTGGCTTATGAAAAGGATGGCATACTGTTGAACAATCCAAGTGCAACAAGTAGCATACTTGAGAAGCTTGCCGAGAGAACATTTTGTTTCACAGCATACCCAACTGGCGTGCAGGTTATAGCTGTAGCTGAAGCCTTGGTAGAAAAGTACCCATGCCTCAAAGATCCAGGCTCTTTTAGTGGCTTATATGGCTGGCAACAGAGGATCAAGTAGAAAATGGGCAATTACGGGTCAAAGTTAAGAGGTCACCAGCTGGCTGTTCCAGAAGTGGGGGTTAACACACTGAAGAGACGATGCTCCAATGAAGAGGGTTCACCTAAAGGCATCAAAAAGCCAAAGAAAGCTGAAGTGAACTACAAGACAGCAGAAACTTAGAGAAGGAGAGACTAGATTTGCTCAAGGAAATAAAGAAGAAGAACAATGGGAAGGTAATTGATGAGAAAATGGAGAAGTCTTTCGCTGTCCGAAGAACAGAGGTTGTAAATCACTGGCCCACAGTTCAAGACCTCATGGAACGATGGTCTTCTCTGTTCAGTGAAACTCAAGTAATTCCTTACAGGTTACACTACATTTGTTATTTCTGTTGGGGACAATGCAGCAATGAAGTGTATCTAGGGTGTGTTGAGTCACCTTGATCATGAGTTTGTGTTTGTATTTCTTATTTCAGATCAAAGAAGAGTTCAAAAGAATAAGCACAATTCATCTGGAGCGAACCTTTTTGTCCAACCGGGACAAGCTCACCACCAAACTTGTGCAGATATTTCAGAAGAAGGGCGGGATTGCAGGAATGAAAATTCGACCAATGTTGGACTCACTGAGTGTGGTATGTATTTAATTGCATCAGCTAATGTTGAGCTGACTCTGTACACACTGAGAATGTATTGCTGATGTTTTATTTGTTTTAACAGTGGCTGTCTTGTCCTCAAACTTGTATTTCATCACTGTGGCCACAATTTACTGTATGATTTTCCCAGATATGTAGACAAACTTATGCTGAAACAAAATACATTCAAAGTCAATATGATTTCCCACAGTGGGTTAACTGTTTGATTTTGTCACAATTTTTTTAACACAATGAGCTTCCAGGCAAATTATGACTGAAAAAGATTCCTTTCATTATTTCTCAGACAAAAAAACATTCCCAACGTAGGGTGTAACTTCAAAACATTTAAATACATAGAAATTGTATTTTGTCTTTAACTGTTACGTGTGAGCTAAGGCCTGGACCCCGGATGCAGAGACTGAGGCAGCGAAGATAACTTGAAGTGTTTATTCTCACCACAAAATACACAAAGTTAACAAAAGGCGAGGGCAAGAGCAGGCGATGGACGAGTGGCTGGCGTTGCTGGAGTAGTAGAGCTGGAGACAGGTCCGACGTACGAGTGGCGACATAAACAGGCTGCTGAGATGGGGTAATCTGGCACAGGAGTGGAGACTGGGCCGGGCTTAAATAGCAGGATGAATGAGTGGATGAGAACCAGGTGTGTCTCGTGGAGAGAGCCAACCAATCACCGCCACTGCTGCACACACACTGCCCTGGAGAGAAGGAGGGGGAAGGGGAGACAGGAAAACACAAAACATGCCACACAAAACAAAAAGGCACCTACAAACCTAACATTACCCCCCCCTCAACGGACGCCACCTGGCGGCCCACCAGGCTTGTCTGGAAAGTCCCGATAAAAGTCATTAATGAGGCCCGGGTCCAAAATCAAAGAACGGGACACCCAAGATCGTTCCTCTGGGCCATAACCCTCCCAGTCCACCAAGAACTGATATCCCCGGCCCCGTCTGCGGACGTCCAGCAGCCGCCGGACAGTGAAGGCAGGGTGGTCGTCAATAAGCCGGGGGGGTGGAGGGGGTTCGGCCGGAGGGCACAGAGCACTGGTGGACACAGGTTTCAACAGTGAAACATGAAAAGCTGGGTGAACATGCAATGCAGCGGGCAACTTGAGTCTCATCACACTGGGGTTGATTACTTTTTCAATTTCAAAAGGACCAATGTACCTAGGGGCTAGTTTCCTGCTCTCTGTCTGCAGAGGGAGGTCGCGTGAAGAGAGCCAAACCCTTTGTCCAGGCAGATAGTGGGGAGCAGGAGAGCGACGTTGGTCTGCCAACCGCTTGTTGCGGGCAGCCGTCCGTGTGAGAGCCTCTCTAGCTTCACGCCAGACCCGACGAGCTCGCCGGAGGTGCTCCTGTACCGAAGGGACTGCCACTTCTGTCTCCTGGATGGGGAAGAGGGGAGGCTGGAAACCCATGGAGGCCATGAAAGGGGACATACCTGTGGCAGAGCTGACCAGGGAGTTGTGGGCGTATTCCACCCAGGGTAGGTGGGTGGACCATGAGGACGGGTGTCTCGAGGTGACGCACCGAAGGGCCGACTCGAGGTCCTGGTTGGCCCGCTCCGTCTGGCCATTAGTCTGAGGATGGTATCCAGACGAGAGGCTGGCCGACGCCCCAAGAGCCAGGCAGAAAGCTCTCCAGACCTGGGAGGAGAACTGAGGCCCCCGGTCCGAAACAATGTCCTGAGGGATTCCATGAATTCGGAACACGTGTTGGACGAGGAGGTTGGCGGTCTCTAGAGCTGTGGGAAGTTTGAGCAGAGGTACAAAATGCACAGCTTTGGAGAAGCGATCTACAATAGTTAGAATAACAGTGTTACCCTCAGAAGGTGGGAGTCCCGTGACGAAATCCACCGCGATGTGAGACCATGGACGATGAGGGATAGGTAAGGGCTGTAGGAGACCAGCAGGAGTCCGGTGGGAGGATTTGCTGCGGGCACAGACGGAGCAGGCAGAGACAAACTCCTTGGTGTCAGCCGTAATGGTCGGCCACCAAAAGCTGTGCTGTAGCATGGTGAGGGTTCGATGGAAGCCGGGATGACAGGCGATTTTGGAGGCATGTCCCCACTCGAGCACAGGAGTCCTGGCGGAGGGTGGAACGAATATCCGGTTGGGAGGACAGCTTTCAGGAATGGGATGGTCTCGTTGAGCCTCCTGCACCACTTGCTCAATCTCCCACCTGGCCGCCCCCACCACACAGGAGGATGGGAGTATGGTCTCCACAGGTGAGTCTTCCACTGGCGGGGTAAACTGTCGAGACAAGGCGTCGGGCTTGATGTTCCTGGACCCAGGACGGTAGGTGAGGGTGAACTGGAAACGGCCCAGAAACAAAGCCCACCGAGCCTGCCGGGAGTTTAGTCGTCGTGCCGACCGTAGATAAGAGAGGTTCTTATGGTCGGTCCAAACCACAAAAGGGTGTGTGGAACCCTCCAACCAATGCCTCCACTCCTGGAGAGCGAGAACCACCGCCAGAAGCTCCCTGTTGCCTACATCGTAGTTCCTCTCTGTAGGTGTTAGTCGACGAGAGAAGAAGGCACAAGGGTGCATTTTGTGGTCTACCGGGGAGCGCTGAGAGAGTACGGCTCCAACACCGGTGTCGGAGGCATCAACCTCTACCACGAACTGAAGTGAGGGATCTGGGTGGGAGAGCACAGGTGCAGAGGTAAACAGACACTTTAAATGGTTGAAAGCGGCGTCCGCTGCCTGAGACCACACAAAAGGGAGTTTGCAGGAGGTGAGCTGAGTGAGCGGCGCTGCTACTTGACTGTAGTTACGAATGAACCTCCTATAAAAATTTGCAAAACCCAAAAATCTCTGGAGGTGTTTTCGGGTGGAAGGGACAGGCCACTCACTCACAGCTTGAACCTTGGCAGGGTCCGCCTTTAACTGCCCTTTCTCCACCACAAAACCCAAAAAACTGACGGAGGGGACATGAAACTCACATTTCTCAGCTTTTACAAAGAGTCTGTTCTCTAGCAGTCTTTTTAGTACCAGTCTGACATGTTGAATGTGTTCATCTAAATCCCTAGAAAAGATCAAAATATCATCTAAATACACAAAAACAAATCTGTTGAGCATGTCTCTTAACACATCATTGATTAGAGCCTGAAAGACGGCCGGGGCATTGGTTAGGCCAAAAGGCATCACTAGGTACTCAAAGTGTCCGAGGGGGGTGTTGAAAGCCGTTTTCCACTCATCTCCTTCCTTGATTCTGATGAGGTGGTAGGCATTACGGAGATCTAACTTGGAAAAAATGGTAGACTGATGCAGAGGACCAAAAGCGGAATCTATCAGTGGAAGAGGGTACTTATTTTTTACAGTGATATCATTTAAGCCTCGGAAGTCAATGCAGGGACGCAGAGTTTTATCTTTCTTTTCCACAAAGAAAAAACCAGCACCCACAGGGGAAGAGGATGGACGGATAAGCCCCGCTGCTAGAGAGTCAGTGAGGTATTGCTCCATGGACTCCTTTTCAGGCTTGGACAGATTGTATAGTTTTTGGGTGGGAAGAGGGGCATCCGGAAGCAGCTTGATGGCGCAGTCATAGGGTCGATGTGGGGGAAGGGAGAGGGCACTGTCCTTATTAAAAACCTCCTGGAGATCATGGTAAACAGAGGGAATGGTGGACAAGTCAACAGGTCTCTGCGGCTCAGGTGGCGAGGGGGGACTAGGAGGACTAGCTGAATGGAGGCAATGTGAATGACAGAAAGTACTCCAATTGGTGATGACAGATGCAGACCAGTCAATATGGGGGTTATGTAACTTGAGCCAAGGGAGACCCAGAACCAAAGGTGACGTGGGAGAGGGAATGACCAACAATGAAATATTTTCCTGATGGTTACCTGAGAGCTGCAAGGTCATGGGAGCAGTACGGTGGGTGACACGAGCAAGTAACTGACCATTCAAAGCGAGCACGTTCCTAGGCTCAGGTAGAGTCTCTGTGGGAAGATTTGCTTGGATACACAGTTCAGAGTCAATGAAGTTGTCATCTGCCCCACTATCGACCAGTACTTGCAAAGGTAACGTATTGTGAGGAAATCTGAGCATACCTTGCAGTTGAATACGGGCGGAGGGTGTAGGAGAGGAGATGGTGTGGCTCATCAGCGCCCCCCCGGTAGCTGACGAGCCTGCTCTTTTTGGCAGTTGTGGACAGAAGGCAAGGTAGTGGCCAGACTGACCACAGTAGATGCAGAGCCGGTGCCGAACTCTGCGTTCACGTTCTGCAGGAGACAATCTCGCCCTACCCAACTGCATGGATTCCTCCCCGCCATGAGAAGAGGGAGAACTGGAAGTGGGAGCTGGAATGGGGGTGAGGTCCCGGGGGGTTCCATGTGGAGGAGGTGCAGACGCCAAGGAGAGGGTTGCAGCAACAGGTGGAGGGACACCCTGTCTCCCTATTCTCTCCCTATGTCTTTCTCTCAGCCGGTTATCAAGTCTTATAGCTAAAGAAATTAACTCATCTAGAGACTGGGTCTCATCTCGTGCGGCTAATTCGTCCTTTATATTATCAGCTAGGCCCAGAAGAAAAACGCTTTGCAAGGCTAGCTCATCCCACCCGCTCTCGGCTGCCAAAATGCGGAAGTCAATAGCATACTGAGAGACTGGGGCCGAACCCTGGCGAAGAGAAAGGAGCCGGCGGCTGGCTTCTTTCCCTTGGACCGGGTGGTCAAACACTTTACGCATCTCATTGACAAAGGAGGTATAGGACTGAGTTAGCGCAGAATTGCTAGAAATGGCCAAAGCCCACGAGGCAGCACGATCTGACAACAAACTCATAATGAAAGCGATTCTAGATCTATCGGTGGCGTACGTCTGGGTTTGTTGATCAAACACTATGGAGCATTGATGTAAAAACTGGCTACATGTCCCTAGCTCACCGGAATACCTGACTGGAGAGGGGATGAATGGTTCTCTGGAGAGACTGGGTGGAGGAGCTGAGGACACTGCAGAAGGAGCGTTGGAAGGTGGAGGATCCCTGGGGGGAGCCAAAGTGGAGATCTGGTTGACGGCTTGATCCATGCGACCACTGAGCTGAGACACACTGGTTGAGAGATTCTGTAGGGTTCCCAGAATCTCGTGGATGGCTTGCTCCAAATGCCCAACACGAGAACCTTGCGTGGACAATGCCTGCCGAAGTCTATCTGTCTCCGCGGGGTCCATGTTCATGGCCAGATTACTCTGTTACGTGTGAGCTAAGGCCTGGACCCCGGATGCAGAGACTGAGGCAGCGAAGATAACTTGAAGTGTTTATTCTCACCACAAAATACACAAAGTTAACAAAAGGCGAGGGCAAGAGCAGGCGATGGACAAGTGGCTGGCGTTGCTGGAGTAGTAGAGCTGGAGACAGGTCCGGCGTGCAGTGGCGACATAAACAGGCTGCTGAGATGGGGTAATCTGGCACAGGAGTGGAGACTGGGCCGGGCTTAAATAGCAGGATGAATGAGTGGATGAGAACCAGGTGTGTCTCGTGGAGAGAGCCAACCAATCACCGCCACTGCTGCACACACACTGCCCTGGAGAGAAGGAGGGGGAAGGGGAGACAGGAAAACACAAAACATGCCACACAAAACAAAAAGGCACCTACAAACCTAACATTAACAAATTAAATCAAATCCCTTTTTATTTCTCTGAGGTAGGATAAACTGTGGGTTTGATTCCCATGTTAACAGAGAACCTGTAGGTATGATGTAGTCCTTGATGGAGCACACTGTCTCAACACACCACTAAGCAATACATATGAAGTTGCACACTTCTCATACCCTTGCCCATGTAGAATGCTGTTGCAAGCTTACATTCCCTATAGGTGACTTTCCGTTTACGAGTGTGTACCTTTTTTATAAGTGCAAACAATGTGTTGTTATGTGTTGTTCTCTGTAATAAATTTCCTTTTTTTAATGGCAAAATGTCGAAGGGAGAAGAGATATAATAATCTGCTGCTTGGTTGAGTTCCTTGGAGAGTCTGGAGAGGAGCTGATCAAAGACTATCAGATACATTTTATGATTTTCAAATTTTCTGATGATTATATTAAGATGGTTGTTTGGCCTTATAGTCTGTTATTCACTTGCAATGTTATCTTTTGGGGTAAAACTTGTGGATACAAAGAACCGGCAATTGATGACTGTGTGTCCTGTTTTTACATTTTTGTCAGTTATTGGATCAATTGTCTGAATTTGTTTTGAAGATAAGACACAAGGTCCTCTACACTGAATTGAGTATATCTGTAGTTTGTTTATATTTTCATGCATTTTTTACACTAATCTCAAATAATCCAGGCATTTTTAAGCGTTTCATGTCATTCAACCTCTCTTTCACAAATTGTACTTGAAAGCCACTGGCTTCTTATTGTGGCTGTGTGTGTTTTCACAGGATGTCAGCCAAGAAGCAGTGAAAGAGGACTATAGTCATCACATCATGAAGATCACTGGCATCCATCCGAACATGGCACAGGAAAACCAAGATCCCAACTACGTGTCAGTCATCACAGAGGGGAAAGAGGTTCTGGAGGACTGCAGAAGTGTGGTAAATGCTTGTCTGCTGCTCATGGGTGTCATTTATGACTGAATTTAAGTTACCCACTGAAACTGAAATACACATTTGAAGTGTTTCAGAAACTGTTTCTTGAGCTTGACATCCTCAAAATGTCTTCAAAGTCCACACTCTCCACAATAAACTTCTAGGATGAGTGTTTGTGCAATGTAGCAGTGTTTTATATCCTTTTGCGTATGTCCCACATAAGGAAAGCTTCTTGGTTTGTTTCCTGTCAGTGATCACAGTCATCCACGACCAAACAATTGTGTTTTTTCTCCTCTGAGATTTAAAAGCACGCAAGATTTTACATGGAGTCTTTATATCAACATGTTAGATGTTACAGAGTCTTTATATCCTCGACATGTTTGTGGTTATGACAATATTGTGTAGATATAAATATCTATGCAAGGTGTTGTGGAAATATTCTGTCAGGATGGTCTAATCTCCACAGGGTTCTTTAATTACACAAGGAATGAGTAAGTTCACTGATTCAGTTGCCCAAAAGAGTTGCTTTTAATATCTGTCTGCAGAACAGAGATGAGAATTCAGACACACAGCACAGAGCTTTGTGAGTGAATGCCCATACAGAATGTAAGGAAAAACAATATTTATGCACTTCTGATACATACATGCTTATGTGAGTTCCTGCTGACAAGCAATACTGTCATAGTGATAAACAAACATGCAAAAACGATAAGTAACCACAAAAACAAATGGCTCAGGTTTCTAAATATATCTCTCGTTAGTTTAAAGTATATAGAGAAAGCAATCACATCTCACAAGTTTCAAATGTTTACCTTTACCAAATGTCACCCCCCACTAGGGATCCCCTTCCTTCTTTTATTCTTTTTTCTCCCCCTCTCTGTGTTAAATCTCCATGTACCCCTCTCCCTCTCTCTCACACTCACTCCTCCTACCCCCCTCCCACCCTGTGTACCCTCTCTGTTTGTCATGACTCTCTGTGTCACAATGTGTTTGTTGTTAGTTTCACAGGCTTTATGGTGCCTTTTTATGATACATATCATGACTCATTGTATACATCTGTCCCTAACACCTACATGGTCTTTAAGCAACACCTTACACCCCACCATCCTGACATTCACAGCTCACAAACCACAACATTCTATTTACATTCTATTGCCATATAAATCTTGAGACTACTTTGTCTAATTCTAGGAATTGTCTGACTGGGATTTCGATTGGTAAGTTCTGAAATAGATATAAAAGCCTGGGTAATATATTAATTTTGATGACTTCTACTCTCTGTGCTATGCTTAAATAGGGTAGCGGACTCCATCTAGATAAATCTGATTTAATTTTTGTGATTAAAGGATCATAGTTCAAAGACAAAATGTTTTCAGTGTTTTTTGGAATATTCACACCGAGATATCTTATCACCTCTGAATGCCACTTTATCTTAAATGTCTCTCGAATAGTCTGATTTGGTGTGTAGTCAAAAGTTAATACCTGGGACTTGTGGGTATTCAACCTGTAACCTGATAATGAGCCATAGTCCGATAAAGTTTTAATTAAGCTAGATTAAGGGAGGTAAGGAGATTATCAGGAGTGGTGTTTCCCTCACTGACTTTTTTGGAATAGAGGTGTTTGTAATAATTTTCAAAACAGTTATGAATTTCCAGATTTTTATATTTTACATGTTTGGTAGTTGGGTCTTTAATTCTGAAAATTTGTCTTTCTGTTTGGAGTTTCTTTAGTTTGTAAGCCAATAGTTTTGTTGATTTGTTACCGATCTCAAAACATCTTTGTTTTATAAATGTCAGTTTTTTCTGAATTTCTATTAACAGTATTTCGTTTATTTGGCTTTTGACTTCTTTAATTTTTTGGGTTGTATCATGTTCAGTTTTGCACTTATTCTTCCTTTTAAGTCTATTCAATTCTTGTTCTAATTTATTTAATTTTTCCTGTCGAAGTTTCTTTTGGAGTGCCAATCTGGCTATAATTTTGCCCCTGATCACAGCTTTACAGGCATCCCAAAGTATGGTCGGTGAAACCTCCCCATTGTCATTTTCTGTCAAATATGTCTTGATTTCTCTCTGGATTTCTTGCCTTGTTGGGTCTTTGAGTATAGTCGGATTCAATTTCCATGAAAAACTGTTCGTTTTATTTTTAATATCTAGGTCTAAATAAACAGGGCTATGATCCGATAAATCCATAATTCCAATCTTACAGGTCCTTATTCTACCAAAATCCTTATTAAACATGAAAAAGTAATCAATCCTGGAGTAGGATGAATGAGGTGCTGATAAGAACGTATAATCCCTTTTAGTTGGGTTTATCTCCCTCCAGACATCGCAGATTCCCAATTCTTTAAACAGGCCTCTTATTTTCCTACTTAGGGTGTTATTTAGATTATGGCAAGGTCCTGACACGTCTTTCATAGGATCTCCCCCACATATTATTACTCCCTGTCCTTTACTTACCACGAAATCAAAAATGTGTTTATAAAATGCCCATTTAGCCCCTGGAGGAGCGTAAACATTTAGCAGAGTAACCTCCACTCCATCCAGCCTTCCAATCACCATGTTATATCTACCTTCTTCATCTTTAAATTCAGAAAGTCTCTCAAAAGCGAGTTTTGCAGATATAAGTGTCGCTACACCTCTTCTGCGCCCTGATCCGTATGAGGAAGAGAAAACCTGATTGAAGCCCTGTCTTCTAAGTTTAGCATGTTCTTGTTCTGTGGAGTGAGTTTCTTGAAGATAGACTATTTCTGCCTTGTCTTTTCTCATTTTGTTTAAAATTTTGCCCCTTTTAATTGGATTAAGGACACATTTTATATTATAAGTGACTACTCTGACTGGTACAATTTGACCTTCCATACAGTCCAAAAATTCAGGGTCACCTTTGTGAACACCCCTCCCCATCTGCTACTCAAACGTGCATGAAACAGAACAGAACAAATAACAATGTAACAAAGTCGAGATTTAACCATGAAAAATAGAACTTCTCAAGGTGAGGTCATCTTTGTGACCCAAAAGGAGCCGAGATGAAATGACGGCTCGGAGGGAATATCTCCGCTCAGTCCAGGTTGTGGAGAGCCCTCTGCTGTAGCTCCGTGATGCATACAGCCGCACATGTAAGGTCCAGCAGTGACCCTTGAATGTTGTTGTTATTTTTAACATGTCTCTGGGGGAATCTCTACATGCAGATGCTTCGCTGAGGTTTTCTTCCTATCTTATTACATACAATGTCTGTGTCTACATGAGTTTTCACAAATAAAGTCAAAACAGATTTTACCTCGGAGTGGTGAAACTTCAGCTTACAAGCCGTGCAGAGGTACCTTTAATAAATGTTAATCCTTCTTAAAGGCCTCCAGTTTCTTTCTGTATCCCAACTGGGGAGTTTCTGTTGAATTTTCTCCTCTTTTCGGAGGCTGGGGTGTGGACCACATCGGCGATTTAATCCGGTCAGACCAGCTCAGGGGGGGTTTGTATATAGCCACCGGGAGCCCTCGTCTCGCCATGTCTTTGGTGGCCTCGGCTGCTGAGTTGTATACACGTCTCCTCCTCGTAAAATACTCTCAGTCTGGCCGGGAACGGCATCTGGAAGCGTAGTTTGTTTTCTCTCAGTATCTTTTTCGCCTCAGAATACTCCCAACGTTTTTTGAGGATGGCGGGGGCATAGTCGTGGTCTAATATCACTTTTCTCTCCCGATATGTGAATCCCTTCTTCTGCCGAGCCAACTTTAAAACTTCTTCTTTAGTTGTGAAGCTGGAGAATTTGACGACAATGGATCTCGGGGGAAACTCTGGTGGAGGTTTAGGGCCCAGGGACTGATGAGCCCTATCAATGTTAAGGCTGGTGGTGGGGGAAATATCCAGCTTCTCTTTTAGTAGGTTTTCCACAAAAATTGCCGTTGAGGGGGAATTATCCTCCGATCCCTCAGTTACACCATGTAGTCTCACATTGTCCCGTCGAGAGCGCCCCTCTTGGTCCGTGAGTCTGGCCTCAAGTTTCTCCTGTAGTTTCAGCATCTCTAACACAGCTTCATCCAACACTTGCACTTTTTCTTCCGTTTCTGTAATACGGTTTTCGGCCTCGTCTATTCTCTTGTTAGCAGTTTTAATATTGTCTTTAATTTCACGGAGAGAATACCCGTTCTCTTGGCAAAACTCCCTCAGTTCCCGGAGTATTGTTTGTAGGTCTGTCATGTTGTTAGCTTCTTGTAGCTTTAGCTCCGCAGGTTCGTAATATCAAACTCTTCTGCAGACTTCTCAGTAGTTGAAGGAGGCTGTTTTTTAACACGCACGGATGTATTTATTCTTCCCCTTGTCATAACCTCGACGCCTTAATCACATTTTAGTTTATTGTCAGTTTAAATCTCAGAAATACGGTGTCTTGAAAAACAGGGTCAGGGAGCTTCGGAGTTAAGCTGCACTCCTCATGGCTGCCAAACCGGAAGTCATAAATTTCCTTTTTTTAACGGCAAAATGTCGAAGGGAGAAGAGACATAATAATCCGCTGCTTGGTTGAGTTCCTTGGAGAGTCTGAAGAGGAGCTGATCAAAGACTATCAGATACATTTTATGATTTTCAGATTTTCTGATGATCATATTAAAATGGTTGTTTGGCCTTATAGTCTGTTATTCACTTGCAATGTTATCTTTTGGGGTAAAACTTGTGGATACAAAGAACCGGCAATTGATGACTGTGTGTCCTGTTTTTACATTTTTGTCAGTTATTGGATCAATTGTCTGAATTTGTTTTGAAGATAAGACACAAGGTCCTCTACACTGAATTGAGTATATCTGTAGTTTGTAGCCATCCCAACTTCAACCTACAGTCTCTGCAACATCTGCTACTAGTGCGATGACAAACTTCACCCAGAGTCAACCTCCACCTGAAGCCTCGGCCAACAAGCTGCACTGAACCTCCGTCTGAAGATCAGGCTGGTGCATAAAGGTGTAGAATAATATCTGAGGTGGTTTAACCTTCACCGAATACCTCTGCAACAAACCTACAGACAACAACCAGCACTTTTTTTTTTTTTTTTTTATTTGATTAGCATTTAAAATCCACCCACAACAAATACATAGTAGATTTCACCAAGCATCATAAAGCTAATCGAAAAGGTGTAGGCTGAAGCTCATGCTTATTTTGCCTACCCTTTTTACAAAAACAACTTTGGCAAGGCGACTCTTTAACTACATGGTCTGAATTACACCATAAGTCTTCTGAAGAAAAGGGAAAAAAAAGAGAGAAAGAGAATAAAAAGATAAATTCTCAAAACATGTTACTAAATAAATAAACCAATAAGATTCCATAACAATAATACAAACAGACACAACCAAAAATTTCAATATTTTGTTATTGCTCTTCTTCATACCTGATTTACATATTTTCTTATTGCTTTAGTTTTATACATGTTTTTAAATGAAGAAAGTGAACTACACATTTTTAATTCATCATCACAGCTATTCCACAAGTTAACACCTCTAACAGAAACACACCTCTGCTTAATATTTGTTCCTGAAACCTGTTCCCCTCAAATCATATCGACTCTCTCTGGTTTCAAACAGCCTCTGAGTACTGCGGCAAAATAAATTATTGTGTGCTTTGTACATTATCTGTGCCATTTTAAATTCAACTAAATCATAAAATTTAAGGGTATTTAGATTAAGAAACAATGCATTAGTTGATTCAAGAAAGTATGATCGATTTACAATTCTTATAGCTCTTTTTTGTAACTTAAAAATAGGATGGGTGTTGGTTTTATATGTACTACCCCATATCTCCTGACCTATAATAGGTCATATATGGAAGTAACAGAGAACAATATAGCGTGAATAGTGATTTTTGTTGAGAACATCCTTTGTTTTATAAAGTATAGAAATGGTTTTTGACATTTTGGTTTTCACATTATTTATATGTGGCTTCCAACAAAGTTTATCATCAATTATCACACCAAGAAATTTGTTTTCATTCACTCTTTCTATTTCAATGCAATTGACCCTGATTTTAACCTGAGTTTTTATTTTTCTGGTGCCAAAAATGATAAACTTTGTTTTATTTAAATTCAGAGATAACTTATTAATGTCAAACCAATATTTCAGAATATTTAATTCCTTTTCAACTGCAGTCAGAAGCTGTTCTAAGTTTTTACCAGAGCAGTAGAGAGTGGTGTCATCAGCAAACAAAACAAATTTTAACAGTTTGGAAACATTGCAAATATCATTGATATATAATATGAATAATTTAGGGCCTAACACAGATCCTTGAGGGACCCCACAAGTGACCTTCAATTGATTTGATTTTACATTATTTAACTGCACATACTGATATCTGTCATCCAGGTAACTTTCCATCCACATGTATGCTAATCCTCTAATACCACATCTCTCTAGTTTATTCATTAATATACTATGATCAATAGTGTCAAATGCCTTTTTTAAGTCTATAAAAACACCAACTGTATATTCCTTGTTGTCTATTGCAGTAGATATCCCTTCCACAAGTTCCATCACTGCCATCGAGGTGGACCTTTTTGCCCTGAAGCCATATTGATTATCACTTAAAAGATTATGTTTCTCATTAAATGTTTCAAGTCTATGATCAAATAATTTTTCTAAGATTTTTGAGAACTGTGGAAGTAGTGATATTGGTCTATAATTGGTAAATTGATGCCTTTCTCCACTTTTATAGATAGGAATAACTTTTGCTGTTTTCATTTTCGAAGGAAAAATACCTGTTTGAAAAGACAGGTTACAAATGTATGTAAATGGTTGCACAATATATTCTATAATACTTTTTACTAATGTCATGTCTATATCAAAACAATCAGTGGACTTTTTATTCTTGAGTATTTTCACAGTATCAATTATTTCTCTATCATTTACAGCACTGATAAACATGGAGGAGGAGTTTTTAGTTATATGTTGATCTATTTCATTGTTAGTTCTTGTCTCGGGGATGTCTTTTGCTAAGTTATAACCAACGTACAAAAAAATCATTAAATTCATTGGCTATTTCTTTAATTTTATCAATAATAATATCTTTATCTTTTATAAAGTATTCTGGATAACCAGTTTTATTAGCACCCTTTTGACTATACTATTTAATACTCTCCATATTTCTTGTGTGTTGCTCCTGTTCTGGTCCAATAATTTATGATAATATTCTTTCTTACTTGTTCTTATAATATTTACTAATTTATTTTTATATGTTTTGTACTTTATTTCAGCATCTTTTGTCCTCTGTTTTATAAATCTCTTATATAAAATATTTTTCTTTTTACATGCATCCCCTATTCCCTTTGTAATCCATGGCTTATTTGAGCACTGGTGCTTCCTGGTGACTTTCATTAAAGGGCAATGTTTGTCATATAACGGGATTAAAGTTGACAAAAATGCGTCATATGCATTATTAGGGTCATCATTAACATAAACCTCATTCCAGTTTTGTTCCCCTAGGTCCACCTTAAGGGCAGCGATGGCTCTTTGTGTTCGATATCATTTCATTTCAAGTGTATAAATCTTTTGTTTAGCTTTTATCCCAAAATAATTTTGAAAAATTGCAAAGACAGGAAGATGATCACTTATATCATTTATAAGAAGTCCACCCATTATGTCATAATCAATTTTATTTGTGAATATATTATCTATCAGTGTAGCTGTATCAATTGTTATTCTGCTTGGTTTTATAATTACAGGGAACAGGCAGTTGCTGTACATTGTATGGATAAAGTCTGTTGTTTTTGGTGTCCATTTGGGTTTAGCAGATCTATATTAAAATCACCACAAATTATTTGCACTTTTTATCATTTGAATTGCTAAACATGGCCACTAGTTTTTCATTGAATATGTCTAGGCATGATCCTGGTGTTCTATAAACACAACTTATGATTAAAGGCTTCTACTATTAAAATGTATAACTGACAATGCATTTTCCATTTTAATACTTATATCAAATTGGTCATCTGTGTAATACTCACAAATGTTGTTGTTGGTGTTGTTATTGTAATAGTAATTGTCTGGATCAAAATTACTTTCAGGATCATACATCTTGTGCTCTGCATATTCAAAGGTTTTAAAGTTAATTTTTTCAGTCTGTGTGTTGAGTAACTGCCCACCTTGACAGTCGTTTCCACAGAAATCTTCCTCTTCAAAGTCTCTGAATGGAAACATATAATCCTCATCCACACTTGTCATTTGTTTATTGTGTTGTTTTCACAGTCCGCTGAAGTACTCCCCCACAAAAGCCAAAATATTATCCACAATCCATTGTCCATAATTTCCAGTCTTCACACATTTCCATAGGAAAGAGCAAAGTTCTCATTGACAGCTGCGATCATTTCACTTTTATTTATATTGTTCTAAGTCTTTGAGATCTCTTATCATTACAACTTTTGCTTCCTCGGGTGTACCATTCAGTCGAATCATTACTTTGCAATTTCTTGTCCACGTAGCTTGTATCTTATTTTGTTTTGTCAGGCTATGCGCCTGTCTGGCAATGTCAGCGTTCTTTTTTGTTAAATGTTCATTCAGATACACACCAGTCCCCTTTAGTTTCTTTGCCTGTTTCAGTAGTTCAATCTTGGTTTTACGGCTCACAAGCCAAACAATGATTGCCGGCTTTGTTTTGCTGTCTTTTTTGGGGAGCGTGTGACAGGTTGCAATATGATGACTTTGAATATGCACATTTTTAGTTACGAGGAATTGTATAACTTGCTGTTCAAGTGTTTGTAGCTCCTCTGCTGGGGCATCCTCACTGTCTTTACCTCCTCCTGCCATAGCTCTAGCATAGGTTCGGTGTGAAGTCTCCAGTCCATTTATAATTATATCATCCATTCTTGTGTATTGTTCAAGGTCCTCAATTCGCCGTTCCAAGTTATCTTTTTTCTTGTCTTTCTCCATTATCAGGTTTTTCAATTGTTTTATCTCATCCATTAAATCAAGTAGCATACCTTGTTGTTTAGCCACTTTGCTCAGTTCATCCGACATGAAGTTTAGCGATTTCCTGATTTCCTCCAACTCCTCCTCAACTCCAGAGTTGACTTTCTTTGGTGGCATCTTAACATCGGTTTCGCTGTTTTCTTCACTTATTCACCTTTAGCTCAGGATGAATTTGAAGAAAGGCTGCTCAGGATGCTTCAGAAAACCTTCACACTGCAGACCTTTAGGAGGCATGGTGGTCATCAGGGCCTACCAGGCCCAGAGTTCAGCAGCAAAGATCCAAAATAGAGCAAAAAAAAAAAAAACCTCCAATGATACAGGCAATGTCCACAATTTTGCACTATTGAGTTGGTTTTAAGTCTCTTGCTTCAAACAACAGCAGAATTTTTTAAGTTTTATACAGGATTCCTCAGATTTTTGTTAGATTGAGAATCAGCCACAGTGCGCTGTGCAGGTGCTGTCCCACCTGTCATTCTGGTTTGAGCCTGCAGAAGTCAGCTCCACCTGAAGAACCTTCCAGCAACTCCAGCCTCACTTACATTCAGTGAAGAACTGAGAGGAACAGCAGGTAAACAGCCCTTCAGATGACATGCAGAAACACAGCTGTGTAATAACAGCATAGCTGGGTTCTTCATTAAAGCAAACATTCTATTTACTACCTTTCTAAACTTTTCTCTCCTTTCTCCAGGGCCCCTGATCCATCTCCCTCCAGACCAACAGCCCTCCATCTAAATCGATTGTGGTTCCCCTTGTTTAAAATTCAATATTTTTCTTCGTTTAAACTCTGTGGTACAGTTTCCTGTATATCTAGGGTAAAAGTTTACTGCTGGGCCCAGACTAACCATCCCCATGTCCCGCCCTCAGTTGCCCCCAATTTCCCACCAAAACAAGAGCACAATTATTTTGTATGTAATTAAGGAATAAAGATGAAGATCTCACTCCCACATGAATTCATAAGGTGCTCTGGCACTAAATTAATATTATTATTATTATTATTATTAACATTATATTAATATTATTATGTCAAATCAATATTCAATTGGTCATTCAGAGAGAGATTTACAATTAAAACAACTTTTATGTTTACTTTCTGCAAAGCCTCATTATTGCAGGGACACCTTTAATTAGATAATATATGATTTTTATATATATATATATATATATATATATATATATATATATATATATATATATATATATATATAATATTAATAATAATAATATAAAAATAATTTCTGACATAATGATGCAGTCACATTGTCACAGTTTAATTTGGATTTATTGTATTCAGACTGATAAGTACAAATATTTCAGATGTAGCTAGAAAGGATTCCATGGTTGCTATGGTTTCCAGGTGCATCAGTTCTAGAATCCTTCATGAGAACACAAACAATTCTTCATGTGGTAGATGAAAGTTTGGCCACTTGGAAATCATTTCTTCAGCTGAGGACCTCCTGGATCCTGAACTAGAGAATCAAAGACTGACCTTCATGATGGAAAATTTAAGTTTTAAACAACTTAAAATGGAAATAAAAGCAAAATAAAACTTAATAAACCACAGATAACACAGTATATACAATACTACAGACTAAACTGTATTATATTAATGACATGAAGTTCATCTGATATGGATATTTAGCCTTAGTTCATCTTTCTCATCAGATCAATAATTCAGATTACCTAGCAAATCAACATTAGTTTGGGGGAAAAAAATCTTCAGAAAGATGTTGTATCCAACAAAAAATATTATTTTTAAACTGTGCTTTGATAACTTAGTCATCATCAAATATTGTCAATCAAATATGCAGTCAATGTTGATTGTTTGTTTTGGGAAAATTGATTTCCCACATGTATGCTATTTATTTATTGATACTTATTTATACAGTTGTAATTGATCTGTAGATTGAATATGATATGGACTTTATATACTACAAAATGAAATGATTAATATCACACATGATCGCAACTATCAGCAGGAACACATTTAGTGTTGTTAAATACAGCCATTTAAAAGTACAACTTTGAGATAGTCTGCATGCATTTGGTCAGGCCTAACAGCAGATCTGTGAAGTTTTTTTCTAATATTTTGTGTGTGTTTCTGCAGCGAGAAAAGCCAAGCGCTCTACGAGACCATAACTACAGCAAAGGTCGTAGAGTCTCTTTCCGCCAGGCAGACAGGGCGTGTCCATGCTGCTGTGACGACATGCAGGTGAGATATCTGATGCCCCAATTTAGGACAAAGAAACTGTGCATGTTACATATCTTTCACAATAAAATCCGTTTTTTTTTTTGCAAAATAAAAAATATTAAAAAAAGGAAATACAGATTCTCACGACTGTGCATCTTGCAAATACTGTGTGCTTTTTAGGCACAAACTATGCAGTGGGAATGTTGTTGTGTTGTGGCTCCCCTGCAGGATTGCCTGATTTTTCTTAAGTGTTGCAGATCATGGTGATTTGTGACAAACTGTCTTTTTTTAACACAACAAAACACATGGTACAATGAACACCTTGGAGAACACAGGGAGTGTGCAGTTACTTCAGCAAAGAGAGCTTCAAGATGTTTATCTTTTGGCTGCATACACTCTTGCTGGAAGACGACTGACAACTTTGAAGCACCACATTTGCCTCTCCTTTAAAGTAAGACAGGAGTAAAGAATGGTGTTGTACCAATTATTGTCTCTGAATGTTTCTTCTGTTTTTTGATGCAGCTTCTTCCTGTTGAGATAGCAACCCCAATAAAGCCGTGGATCACCTTTGGCGGGGATGACATCCGCAAACTAGTTCTTCCTTCAGGCATCCCAAGCACACTTCAGGACCTCACTGACATTATCAAAGAGACATTTGACATTACAGGATCATTCACTGTAATGTATCAGGACATGGATTTTGATGGTCACATTTTCACTTTGACCTCAACTGAGGAAGTACAAGACAAGGCTACCCTCAAACTTGTAATGACTGAACCAGTTGTCTTAACTCTCAGTCATGCGGACATGTCTGACATGGAATCCCCTGTACCACCATCTTCTGATGCAAGCTCTTGCCACTCATCTGGATCTCAGGACACAGTCCTGCTTTCCCCCCAAGATGAATGTCAAACATCTTACAGGTCTAAGCCATGGCCATCTAAGTTTGAAATTTCAGCCTTTTCTTATGATGCAGACACACTGTAAAAAAAAAAAATTGAGAAAACTTAAAATATCAAGGCAACATGATGCAAGAGATTTTTGAGTTTTCTCAACTTTTGCCTACTGTTGTTGACTTAACTAAGGTTTACAAGTTCTGACAAGAGTTCTGCCAACTTAGATCTTCTTGTTCACCTAATTAGGATAATCCTGGAAGGCTAACAAAGAAATTCTGGTTTCAATGCCATGTATTTCTGCCTTCACCAAATGCAGATATTCTTGTTGAATAAACATACAATTATTCCTTCAATGCTATGTATTCCTAAATTCACCAAACACAGATATTCTTGTTGAATAATCATACAATTCTTACTCCAGTGAGTTGAAAATTTACCTATATAATTAAAAGAAAATGTATGTAATCATATTTGAAAAATGCTCAATAAATAGATATTGAATAAAACAAAGCACAACTGAATGTTATCTGAAATCTTTTTTTTATTTTGTTGAACAGTGCTTCAAGTAAATAAATAAATTTAAGTAAATTTCAGAATGTCATGGGTAGTCTGGTCAATTTCTGTAAAAAAAGTATTGCTGGTTTCTTTTTTTTTTTTTTGGGTGCTTTGAGCACCGCAGCAGAGACATTAAAATTGAAGTCTAGAATCAAAAAAGAAAAACGAAGTATGTGAAAAAAAAGTGTCCAGCAACATATAGTCATTCATGCACACACCTTGACTGTCTTGTAAAAGCTGAACTTAACCACTTGCACATTAAATAGAATAGTGCCAAAATTATTGGCTGTGTACCCAGATACTGAAGTTTTACATGGGCATAACTATGATGAACTAGAGCAGTTAAAAGTTCTTAGAAATTTTACCATCAATGAACAGGGAATTAAGAGGTAAAACACCAGTTCTGCGCTTCATGTTAACAACACTTCAACAAATCTTTTAAAATACTGCATGACAAAATCTCACCATATATTGTCAACAACATAGATTCCTCTGACTAAAATTGACATTTCTAATAATTTATCCACTTAACCTTCATATTGTCCAACAAGGTCAAAATGACCTATTCTGTTTTGACTGTTCCCTCCTTCCTCCCTTCTTTCTTTCCTCCCTCTTTCCTTCATTCATTCCCCCCTCTTTCCTTCTTCTTCCCTCCTTTCCTCCCTTCTCCCCCTCTTTCCTCTTTTTCTCCCTCTCTTCTTCCTTCTTTCCTCACCTCCTTTCCTCTTCCCTTCCTCCCTTCCTTCTTCCTCCCTGTACTTCCTTCTTCTTTGTTTCTTGACCGAAGGACAACAGGAGGGTTAAGGAACAGTTCATCTAAAAATAAAATTTTCCATCATCCTTTTTCCTACTCATCCTTATGCCAGTTGAAACAGAGGTGAATTTTTTTTTTGTATACATGCATTCATTTCACTTGAACAATAATGAATTTTAACAGTTCAAACACTAAATACGCAAATCTTGGTAACTGGCAAATGATTACATCAGAGGCAAAGGGGTTTAACTACTGTTTTTTTTTTTTACATGACTCAACTACAATGCACTTGAACAGGCTAAAGAACACAAGTTAAAGTCATGTCTGGCTTCCCCATTAACAGTCACAGCAAAAGCTTTGTTTTCAGAGACCTTATGCGCTGTGAGCATCGAGAGCCACCGAGCTCAAAAAAGATGGCCTGAATTGCTTCAAAGGTATACCTCATCTGCTTTGGATAATCAATGTTGAGGGCATACAGAAGGCCAAAGAGGTATGCCAAGGCAGTAGAGAGGTCTGGAATGTTATGTAGCACGATGTCCCCTTCCAACACAACTGCCTGGTCTCGCACAGATGTACCGGCACCGTCATCTTGTAGGATGGTGAGGATGGCAACAGATGCACCGTTCAGCACTGGTTCCAAAATGTCAGTGTCCTGAAGAAAAGTAACAGATGCATTATTGAGAGCTAAGAAAAACTAAAGACAAAATACATTTCTACTGATTTGATCTTAAACTTCTGTACCATGCTGGTCATTTGACTCATGGAGGTTTTAAAAAGAAAAAGCATCTTTTTCTTTAATTAATGACACAGTAGCTTTCACCCACCAACCTTGTGATGAGTTTTGTACAAAAGTATTTTCTGCAACAGAACACCCACCAACAATGCCCAGCTGCTTCTCAGCAGAACAAAGGAGCGAGAGTTATAGACAACTGCAATACTCAACATAAAATTATCTGGACTGCACTGAGGAGGTGTATATTTCCATTTTGGATGAGCTCATCCTTTAAAACATCTCATGGGAATAAGAATTAGTTTTACTTGCATTACTTTTTTTTGTACTTACCAAGCACTTCAGGAAAACCTTTGTTGCATCTTCTCGGAGGAAAATGGGCAGGCCTCTCAGTGCTGCTGTCTTTCGGTGGGACACAATGTCAGATGTCTTAGGAGTATTCAGTGGAAAACAAACATTTCAATTAGTATAGTAACGTAGTGTACTTATACACAAAGCAAAATCAGAACTCTTTTATAGTAATGAAGATAAAGCACAGGTCAGACCCAGCAACATGTAAAACAAAAAACAACAACAACACTGCAACCATGTTAACAGTTTTAGTTTACTTTTACAAATTAAAATTCTGTTAAATCAAATACCGGCAAGTAAGAACATAAAGCAATGACTGCTGACATTCATTTTTCTGAAACGTCCACTAATGTGTTTTTGCTGAAGCCAACATCTTTTCTGTTTCTCTTATGAGAAACATATGTTCATACTCTTCTAAAAAAGTCAGGCAAAGGACCACTTCACTCACCTGTTCATCAAGTTTATCCAGGAGGTCTTCCATCTTCTCACCAAGAGCTCCCTTCTTAGACCGGTACAGTTTCAACAGGCCAGGCACAAATTTGTCAAGGGATGCATTGAAAGTCCCCAGGAGGTCTTTGCTCGTGATCCGGTGAAATTCATCACATATCTAAACAAGAAAATCAACAAATTATTGCCATTTATTCAGCACAGAAAATTCCTGGGTAGCTGTCTTGCGCAGTCTGCACCATGTTCAATGCCTGACTATGTTATGAACAGCAAAACCTACTTCGAAAAGCTCTCGTGAATACGGCTTTTGCACAGGAATGGAAATACCCTCCACAAAAACCAGTATCAATATGCAAATGCATATTATCATGTTCCAGTATGTGCACCGAAATTTGTGACCAATCAGATCTGTGACCTGCCTTAGTATTCTTTCCCTAACCATCTCAGTCTGTTGAAGCCCTATTTCCACCAGTAAAAGAAAAAAAAAATCCATGCTAAGTCAAAATTATGAGATAAAGTCCAATTTTGGTTGTTTTTCTCCTGGTGAAACTACTTTAAATTTTCGTCTCATAATGACTTTTTATTTCACAATTTCAATTTAGCATGGGGATTCTTTTTCTTGTACTGGCAGAAATGGGCTTCCATAGGAGTGAAATGTTTAGGGTAAGAATATTAGGACAGGTCAAAGAATCTAATGAGTCACAGATTTCAATGTAACACTGGCAAGAGAGTATGGCATTTGTAAACATGGACCTTGAGGATTGACAATTTAATAAAAATTTGACTATTTTGACACCCATTACAGTTGCAGGAAATGATGCACTCCTTGGGAGGACATAACAAAAACACTGGCATTACAAAGTTTTGGACTGATGGTGTAGTGGGTGCAGTGTGTTGGAGGGACCCTGAGTGGAGTGGTAGCGCAAGGTATAATAAAGATTGCCAATACATTACCCCAGCAAATACTGTACATCTTCAATTATAGTCAATCTAGTATAATAACTCGTGCCTCATTTGAATAACAGAATAAATAATGGACAGCCTTAACTCCTCAGAGGAAAACAGCGCAGGCCATCTCTCCTGGACCTCAGATACCATAGGTTGACACTCCATGACCTCTCTCCGCCTGAGGGAAAATGTCAGCGCCATCTTCTGCTGTATGACTGTCATGTTCTTTTGTTTCTTCTTCATTTCATCGACCAGAGCAACTCTTTCCTCTTCAAGAGTAGAATCATCGTGGTGTTGTGGATAATCTGGGACATGATTGACCTCTCCACGTTTGGGCTTTTTAAGGGTGAAAGGACTACCCTCTTCATCGCCCCCTTTTCTTTTCTTGTTTACATTTACCTCATTGCAACCTGCCTGACGAAGCTTTGATCTGTAGTTTCCAAGTTTGTGCTTGTTACGGTTCCAGCCGTTTGGTCTGTTCTTTGGTGTATGTGTATGTATGTGTGTGTGGGTGAGTGTATGAGTGAGGATTCAGAAAAAGGTGGAGGAAAAACGGACCGGGCAAGCCCTGCTACAGCCAACCAGCGATGGCCACGACCAGCTTCAGATGACGAGTGAGCCCGGGCGGAAACCAATCAGGGAGCAGTCCCATAAGAAGACTTCCATCTGTGCGCCCGGGGCGCGCATTTGGTTGAGCCACCGCGCCCGGTGCTCCATTGTTCTCTGGTGTAAGCTGCGAACTGTTATCCTCTTTTACCTGTTGCCTTTGTGAGTTCGTTTAGGTTCTTGTTTTTTTTTGTTGGTTGTAGTTTACTTTCTGGGATATTGGCTTGGGTAGCCAGGGTTTTGGTTTGTCATTGATTCGTTTGTGTTACTGACTGTATCCGCTTGTGTAGCGTGAGTTTGGTTTTGGGTTTTGTTTGTGTTTTGTTTCAGCAGCGTGGCTAAAGCCTGTTCCCTACCAGTAAGCCCGCCTGCTTATTTTATATTGTAGTTTTGGTTTCCTTTTATCAGCTCCAGTAGCTCGCTTTTGTTATTTAGAATATCTTATGTGTTTACGGCTGTTCGTTTTATTTCACTTGATTCAGTCCTTTGGACTCATGGCTTGTGTGTTTGTTTGTTAATCTATTTACAATAAAACCTTTTCTTTAAAATCCCATACCAGCGGGTAATTTCTGTGTTACCCCTGCCTCCCTAGAGTGGGGCGTAACAGTGCTTGATACTTGCTTTCCATCCCTCGTAGCCTGTGATGCTACTTGGCTCCTTCAGACATGGATACTTGAGAACCAGCGCAGAAGCAACTGACTCAAGCTCATCTTTCTCGGGGTAGCCTTTAATTTCAAAAACTGCCTCTGCAATTTTATCCAAAATCTCCATTTTCATGTCTCTGGTCACTGCAAGGCCCTTTTTAGATTTTTCATATGTCACATTAGCCTTACACAATTTCAGTTCAACATCATATGAAAACTTAGGGATAGGAAATGGAGAGGGCCACTCTGAGGAATGCCTTAAGTTCATCTGGATAGAATCGGTCCAGCTAGGCCTGAAATCTTCAGAGTGAACACTTGCTGTGTCCTGAGAAAAGACTGAAGCAGAGGACACTGAAGAAGTGGATTGGTTAAGTGGAGATGAATCACAGTTCCACATTATATGCAGGACTGCACGCTCAGCTGGTAATTCAGATATTGCCGTCAGGTTGCATAGTGCATTTCAAACTCTGGATCCTCAAACTGTAGTGAGAAATCACCCGGGAGTTCGAGTCTCTCTTTAAGTATATCAATCAATTGCCCCACAGATGCTGGTACTTCAGGAGGCTGGACTCGCTTGGGCTTCTCTGGAGGAAAGAACTACCCAGTAACAAAGTCTGAAAAGAGGAGAGAGAAAAGGTGGGAGAAAATGAATAGTCAAACCTGATTAGAAGACAGTTGACACTAACCATACAGCTGCAAATGAGGACCAGACCTTTTTCCAGGTTAATCTGCTGATTATGTTTTATTTGCTAATAATTTAGTCTACAAATGTAAAAAAAATCAAAATAAATAAACTACTAAAGTCTAAATCCAGGTTTTCATTTCCTTCAATCACTGTACTCAACTGGCCTATACTTGGGAAAGGCCTTCAATTCATTCAGCACAAAACTAATGCTTAATGAGGAGAGAAGGAGAGAGGAGAGAGAGTGTGAGTGGAAAGAAGAGAGAGGAGTTGGTGAGGAGAGGAGAGACAGGGAGGGATGAGTGGGGAAAAGAGAGATAGTAAGGAGAAGAAAGAAGAGAGGACAGGAGAGGAAAGGAGTGAGGAAGGGGAGCAGATGACAATAGAGGAGAGAAGAGAGTTGGTAAGGAGAGGAGAGAAAGAGGGGAGATGAGGAGAAGAGGAGACAGGGTGGATACCATACCATTTTGAGTTGCTTTAATGGAGATGGAATGTCCTTGGGGTCACCATCAGCTTTCCACCAACTGTGTATGCTGTTAGAGGGTGATAATCCGTCAGCACATCTGGATCCAGGACAAGAAGGTCTGCATAGGTGTGTTCAACAAGCTCATAGGACCTGAAATGTTCAATGTACCAGGAACTCAGTCTTTTGCAAATGAATGTCACCTCCTCTGCATTGACAAGAATGGTCACAATCTTATGGAATTCTGGGAGGCCACTGCATTGCCCAGCAGATAAAATCATGCCCGCCACATACTTTGTCCCATGCAGGTGAATCGTTTTAGACAGAGACACACTGTCTAGATGAGGGTACTTCTTCTGTATTTCACACTTTAGTGATGGATCCAATTGTGAAACCCTGACCACTTTCACATTTTCAACATAGAGTTTTGGCTTGAAAAGGTTCCCACTATCCAGATGGTATGCCATCATCTGCTGGTGTTTTGAGGAAAGAGTGAGCAGCACATTTTTCCAGTTGTGAGTGTCATGGACCACCTTTTTAAAGAAGCTATGTTTTGCTTCGAATCTCATCGTCCACAATTCCACTAAAGGCCCATAGCAACGTATAAGATGTGGGTAGTGGTCAATGAAGTGGTGTTTTGGCCTCAGTCTGAAGTCCGGAAAGGTACTGGTGAGCAACAGGCGATGATCCAGTAGTTTGCAAGATAAATAACACAATGCTTCCTCAGAGAGTCTGTTTGACACAACAATGTCAACAATTTCCTTAAGGTCCATTAAAATCTCCCATGCTGGCTCCTGTTCTGGTATCTTACATCCAATTATAAAAGGAAGTAAAGCGCAACAGTGTCCAATTTTCATGTCCATTACCAGCAACTGTTCCTTTTTCAAAGCTTGCTTTTGGAATTTTTTGAGGCTTGTTTACTTTGTCTGAATATTTGTAGGGAAATGATTTTATTAAGTGGTTTAACGCATCAAATGTAATGAAACCTTTTGAGATCAGATTTTTCAAACATAAGGATAACTCCAAAGGGATGATGCCTTCAAAAGGTCATGCAAAACATCTGGAGGAAATCCGCTTATTGTGTGAAAGAACAGTAGATGTTTGCTCAGTACACATTCCCTTTTACCCCATTAACACTTTGGAGGTTGTCAGTCTGCCTAAGCTCTTCCACAAATGTATTGTGTTGATCAACACCCCTCAATTGGAAGTCATTAACTTCAGTGGTTGCAATTTGGTCCCGACTTATCAAACAAAAGCGACAGAACTTGTCAACAGTAAAACTTTCATGAAAGCCTGCCAGACCATGTGCACCAAGGTCATCAGCACTTACACAATATACAGTGCCCTTAACAAACTGACCCACAACTTCCACAAAAATTCCCTCTTGTTCTAGACACCTTATATCTTTAATCAATGGCTCAAAAAACTTTTCATAACCATATTGTTTGACATCCACACTTTTACCTAAGAGAGCTAGCTGAATTGAACTGAGATTCGATCGGAATCTGGCTGGTAAATTTAGAACTACCCAATATACTGCAGTAATCTTATGAAGTTTTCTAGAGGTGCCCAGTGGGTTACAAACTTCAAAATCATCAATATATAACGCCAAACTGATACATAGGTTTTGCTGTCCCAGTAGCTTATTGTCCTTGTAATACTTGCCGTCTTGAAAAAGACTTAAGGTGTCCAGATAAAGCTTCTTGATTAAATACAATTTGGTCCAAAAAATCTGCCCGTTTGAGTAAAGTATCAAGTATCTTAGTGACAGATATATAAACAAAAGAGTTTTTATGAGCTGTGTTGTACAGATATTCTGTGGGTTCTACAACAGAAAAGTGCTCTTTGAAATATATATTCCTTCTGTGATCTGTGGATAGGAACCTTTCTCCGATGTTGTTAAAAGGAGTGGATTAGTTTGAACTATAGCATTAGAAATTTCTTGCAAAACAGAATCATTTACTTCAATTTCATGTTTTGAAAGGATCTCTTTGACACAGTTGATAGTATGAATGTTAGAGAAAGAGAGCAAGTTACGCAAATCCTCTACAATCTTTTGTGTTGCAGCTCGAGAAACATGCAACACTGTTTGCATACACAGAAAGAGAGAAGCCAATTTGTGTTCAAGCGTCTCACCATCCACATCCTCTACAATCTCTTCAACCTCATCTGGTCTCACAATATTATAAGCTGATGTTCCTGCTTCACTATCAGATTGCTCACTTTCAATTATCTCATCTTCAGGAACAGCTCTTGCAATTGTTCGAAAATCCTCAAGTGTACAATTTTTATGGTTTCGACTTCTGTGAGAACTGAAGGTTGGGCGAATGTTTGTTTTAAAGGTACACCTTAGAAAAGGACATTGTACAGTTTCTCGGTTCTTTAAATGATGTCCAAGATGGTTCCAAAAAGTTTTTTTCACTGCAGATCTCCTTAAAATCACACAATTCACATTAAAATGTTGAATTTTTGTGGATTTTCACTATTGACTGTGATCTTGAGAGGTGTGATCGCAATGCTCCAGATGTTTTAAATACACATACACAGTCTGTGTGAATGCAAAGCCAATGTGCACCTTGTCCGTGATGAAGGCGAAAATGTTTCAGAAGAGTCTCTTGACTGGAGCTTGTGAATTTGCAAAATCTGCACTGCATGAAATCCACCCCTGAAACACAAGAGACATACAGGACACAATCAGTTTTGCTAAAAGCACTTTGCAACAGTCCCTGTAATTTGTAAACATAAAATAACAATACAGCTCTATTTCCCCATCTTGTGATGTTCCATGACTGAATAGGCAATACCCAGGAGTGAATTTGTCATGCAGGGAGAAGAGGATATATCAAATGGCCAATGTAATTTTCCTAACTTACCAGACTGTCCTTGCTGTTCTATTATTTTCCTTTACTCATTTAGTTGTTATATCCATATTACTAATGATTACTGATTTTAAAGTCTTGTTATGTCCATAATTTGTGAAAGCACCAACTCATCACTACAATGTTACAATATTGATAAAAGTATTTGGTCAAAAACATTGTGATATATTCTGAATGTACTTATAAGAAAACCTAGAAGTTTAAAGAGACTTTGAAGTATTACATATTAGACTATTAGGTTAAACTTATTATTGGGGTTGAAATCTCCTGATATGAAAAAATATACTGTATATATCATGATAAGAATTTTATCAATATTGCCTGCAGCCCTACTTGCCTGAAATCTAATTGTAACAGCCATTATGGGTTAAAACATCCATATACTGTATAACACAGAAGGAATCCTAGATGCAGGCGCTGAATACATCACAAGACCAGAGACAACACGAAAAATGTATGTAGGAATCATATTAACATATATTTATAAGACCACTCTTCTACTATATCTTCTACTATATCAGACATATAATTGATAACATACATGACATGTAACATAAATGCAAATGTGAATTCAAACATTTGTCTTTGTGAGAGGGGTCACGTGACCTGCAGGCAAGATGGCAGCTTAAAACTTTTGCTCTAGCCCCTTCTCCCTTTTTATTTGGAAAACTACCCATAACCTGACTTTTATCCTACATTTTTGACGCAGTTAAGGTAACAGTATTACTTTCTGCCAAATAATGCCAAAAGGAAAGTGGAAAACTAAAGGCAAACAACAGGAGGATGGAGACGAATCCGACGATTCTTCCCACCACGAGGCTGATGATGAAGCGACTAGCAAGATAGCTACTATGATTGCTGAAGCTATGAAGGGCCAGCGTCTTTTCATTGAAAAGCAGTTCACTAGTTTGAATGAAAAACTTGATGGCATAAAGACTGATTTGGCAAAATGCACCAGCGATATTCAGAGTCTCCGCAGTGACCACAGTAGCCTTAGCAAGAGGATGGATGATGCAGAGAAGATCACGGCGGACAACAAGGCTAATCTCGAAGCTAAGTTAGCCGATATGGAGGACCGCAGTCGGGCGTGATAACCTGCGCATCATAGAATAGCCGAGGGAAGCGAGGGCTCCAGCGCCGTCCAATACATCACCTCCAACATCCCTAAATGGTTCCCTGACCTGAGCGAAGACAGGATTGAAATCATGAGGGCACATCGGGTCCCTCTTCCTCGTAATGCTAACGCCAACAGTCCGTGGACCCTCATTTGCAAACTACTACGCTTCACTGACCGTGAGAGGATCCTCAAAGCAGCTCGGCACACACCTCTTACAATCGGGGATAGAGCCGTCCGCTTCTCCGCTGATTACAGCCACTACACCATCGCACAGCGCCGACTCTTCTCCCGTGCCATGGACATCGCTAAGACCACGAGGTTTCCAAGCTTTCCTCCTCTACCCAGCCAGGCTCAAGGTGTCTCGTGGGAACATACAGCGTGTTTGGCTCACATGAAGAGGCAGAGGATTTTCTCAATCAGCAGCCGCAGCCCGGGACCGGGGATGTGTGAAAGTGCTCCAGTGATTCGTCTCGATCCCGGGACTCGTTACAGGTTGAGTAGCTATCACCGATAAATAACAGTAGGCATGACTAGTCTACCTGTTTAAAATTTTTTTTTTTTTTTTAATCTATTATTTGGTCACAGCCTGCAACAAATGAGAACTTTATAGAACTTATTGAACTTTGTCAAAATGACCTAAAGAGTCCCAGCAATAATATGTCAGAGTGAAATGCTGATTGATATTAATGTTATGGGTTAGTTATTTAAGCGGCCTGTTGAGGCATTGTTATGGTTCCAAGAGGAGGGGAGATGCATCTGTTTGATAGCCTCCTTTCTCAGTGTCAGGTGTCTATATCTCTTTTTGGGGTTTTATGAGAGGTTTTGTTTCTGTTTTAAATGTCACATGTTCCTTGGTGGCATTTCTGGGTATTTTTTTTTGGCGACAATGTACAAGGGGTGAATGATTCTCATTTTCTTTATAATGTTGATACTTTGATTACTTGGTTTAGTTTACTTGGGTTGTTCATCCTTAAAGAATGATCAGACTTACTTATTGTTGCTCTACTTTCACAGCCATATATTCATCTATTATGACAAAGTTACAATTAGCCAGCTGGAATGTGAATGGCTTAAATAATCCTGCCAAGCGTGCAGCATGCTTAGATTATTTTCATAGAAAGAGAGTTGACATTGCTTTTGTTACAGAGTCACATCTTCAGACAGCTGATGTTCATCGTTTCACTAATAAGCACTATTGTTTGGTGGCATCAGCCTCACACGATTCTAAATCCCGTGGGTCTCTTATTGTGGCTAAACGCTCCCTGTCTATGAATATTCTAGAGAAATATGGCAGCACTGACGGGAAGGTTTCTCTGGTCAAAACCATAATTGCCGGACAACGGTTAGCATTCTTGTCAGTTTACGCCCCTTACCCCTTTGATAAAGATTTTTTCCAGCTCTTATCAGAGATACTGTCTGAGTTGCAAGATTTTGCTTTGATTGTGGGTGGTGACATGAATGCAGTTTTGGACCCTGCCCTAGACCGCTCACATCTTCAGGACCAGCATTCTCATGCCCAAAAGTCAGCCACGGCCCTTCTCTCACGCTTGATATCAGATTTTAACCTGTTGGATACTTTCAGAGTTGTTAATCCCACAGTCCAACGGTATAGTTTTTTCTCTAACAGGCATAAAACGTACTCACGTATAGACCATATATTTGTCTCCCCAGATATTTTTGAAATCCACACTGCAATATTATCTCCTTGTCCATTATCTGACCACTCGGTTGTATTGGTTGAACTCACCCTAAATAACACACCCTCAAGAGCTCCACGTTGGCGTTTCAATACAACTCTTTTGAATAATACTGGATTCCGTTCATATTTTAGGGCTGAACTTGATACATTTTGCAACTGAGAATGCTGGTTCAGTTGACGACTCTCATATTTTTGAGTACGCTCTGAAGGGATTTATTAGGAATACTTCTATATCTTTTGCATCCCATCTCAATAGATCACGGTTAGGCAAAATTAGCAAAATGGAAGCTAATCTCACAGAAATGGTTGAACAGCAGCAGCTATCTTTCTCACAAACCAGGGAACAGAATATCCAGAGTTTACGTTCAGAACTAAACTCCCTTCTCAGAAGGCGAGCTGAATTCCTGATTCGGAAGACCAGACGTAACTATTATTTTAACGGCCCTAGACCCAGCCACCTCTTAGCGCTTAGATTGAAACAGGATGAAAAATTTAAAACTATACCAGCTATAAAGCCGATTAATTCTGCTGATGTTATTACCGACCCTAAAGCAATTAATTCTGAATTTCGTAAATTTTACTCTGACCTATATGCTTCAGAAATTAATTTAGACAGGGATAAATGCAGTACATTTTTACAGAATTTGGACCTTCCATCCCTGGATCATGAGGAATCTAGCCTGCTGCAGGCTCCGATAACCTTAGAGGAATTGAAGGATGCTATGCAAAAGATGAGAAGGGGGAGATCACCAGGTTGGGATGGCATACCTCCCGAGTTCTACCTAAGCTTTTGGGACATTCTAGGTCACTTTATGTTAGCCATGATAAACACTTCCATTAGTGAAGGCTGCTTTCATAAGGATGCTAATTCTGCCATCATAACTGTCCTTCCAAAACCCAACAAAGACCTCACTTTGTGTGGTAGTTATAGACCACTGTCACTCCTCAATGCTGACATTAAAATATACGCAAAGACTCTAGCCACTCGTATCGACACTTATATGACTAAACTTGTTCACCACGACCAATCCGGGTTCATAAAGGCCGCCAGGTCAGCAGACAATATCATGATTGCTTCACGTTCTGCACTTCTCCGGGGATATTCCCTCCTCATGCGCAGTCTTATCACTAGACCGAGAAGGCTTTGATAGGCTGGAGTGGGAGTATCTCTGGATGGTGCTAGACCAGTTTGGCTTAGGTCCAAGTTTCATTAACATGGTAAAAGTTCTGTATTCAACCCGTCAGCTATGGTCATGACTGCAAATATTATTTCACCCTCTTTTAAAATTGCAAGGGGTTCGAGACAGGGATGCCGCGTTTCGCCCCTCCTATTCGCTCTCTCACTTGAGCCACTTGCCCAAATGATAAGGCGACATCCACTTATCTCCCTATAGAGTTTTGTAACACGTCCCAATCGTATCTCCTTATTTGCTGATGATATTCTTTTGTATATGGATAAGGTTTCAACTTCTGTGCCACACGTGCTGGGCGCATTTGAGGAATTCAGTGGTCTTTCAGGCTACCGAATTAACTGGTCCAAGTCCTCATTAATGGCACTCAATTCATATCTTGACCCAGCTACTCTGCCTGCCCATATTCCCATTGTTAAGTCATTTAAATACCTAGGAATAGATATCTTCCCTTCTTTATACTTAGTTGTCACCAAGAACTTCCAGGGTATTTTGAATAGAATAGAAGTAGACATGGATAGATGGTCTCTTCTTCCACATTCTATGCAAGCGCGTGTCTCTATTGTTAAAATGGATGTTTTGCCCAGAGTGAATTTTTTCTCAAGTATGCTGCCACTCTCACCACCCAAGGGTTATTGGGACAGGATTCATGGGCTTGTAACAAAGTTTATCTGGAAAGGCAAGCGTCCCCGCTTAAAACTTACCACTCTGCAGCGTGGCAGGGAAGATGGAGGTTTAGCTGTCCCCAACTTTAAGTTTTATTTTTGGGCATATGTATTAGCCCATTATCAGCCTGGCTTGATCCTAATATTTCAGTGTCTTGGCCAGCAATAGAAGAAAATTTGGCTGCCCCTCATCGTCTCCAAGACCTGGTTCATTCTAGTTTATCTCCAAAACATGCTAAAGCTAAGTTAGGCCCTATTTTATCCTCTCTTCTCTCAGTATGGCTCTTGGTGGAGAAAGCTTCAAGCTCACATTTAAAGTGGCACACCCACAGTCCTGTTTTTCACAACTTTGCTCTTTTAATTGGAAAGGTACCATTTTCTTATCACCAGTGGAGGAGCAAAGGCATACATGTTTTGTCTGACATTTATAATAATGAAGGTCTCAGATCGTTTACTGACCTACGAGCAACCTACAACCTACCAGGGTTTTCATTCTTTCTTTACTTACAACTTCGGTCTTCCATGCGCACCTATGGTGTCCGTTGGGGGCGACCTCTAGGCATACATGAGCTCCATACTATAGTGGATGTGGGTGCAAGGACAAGAGGCTTAGTCTCAATACTGTATAAGCGGTTAGTAAGAGCAGCACGCAAGCCCCTTGCTATTCACCAGGTTTGGGAGAGAGACCTCGAGTTCTCGGATGGGGTTACTGACTGGATGAGAGTTTGGGATAATCTGGAGGCCACATCCAAAACCCCAATCATAGGTTGATACATTTTAATTTATTACATAGACTGTACCTCACCCCAAGGAAACGTCACCTCATGAAACTTGTACCCTCTCCAACTTGTGATCTTTGCTCACTAGGTCAAATGGGCTCTTTTTTGCATATGTACTGGGAGTGCCCAGGAGTGGTCGATTTTGGAAACTGGTGACATCTGTCTTGTCAGACCTAATTGGTGAAAATGTACCCTATTGTCCAGAAATTATTGCTCCTAAATGATACTTCATCATTGGATCTATCAGCTCTTATATTCAGGTTTTGTTTGCTGGCCTTACAGCGGACAAAAAGATGTTGGCACTTCGGTGGAAACCTCCACACACCCTCACCAAGACACAATGGTTGCTGTCATATCTGGACATTCTTTACATGGAACAATCAGTCGCCAGGATGCATGGGGCAAAGGTTAAGACTGTCCAAATGTGGTCGTCTGCAATATCTGAGGTGAAAAATGTTGGACTGACGTATTTGCTGCTTGCACCTCCCCCTTTTCTTGTTTTTATTTTGATGTGATGAGATGTACAACCTGTGATATTCGTATGATGGTGTAATCAAAGTAACATGTGAGAACTATCCAGGGAAGGGAGGAACATTGTCGCCACGGGGTGGGGGGCGGCTGGGTTTAAGGGGCTTTATTTTTTACTGTGTTTATAATTGTGTACTTTGCACTTTTTTTTCAAATAAACAGTTGATAAAAAAAAAAAAAAACATTTGTCTTTGTTACTATGATAAATATACAATAACTATGAAAAAATTAATACTATCTGTAATGTGACATCAACAACACACAATTATTCCTCAAATATTCTGTCTCCTTTCCCATTATGTAAAAAGCTCTGAAAATGTAGCAATCTTATAACACAGAGCATAAAGCACACCTTTAAGTTGTATGTGACAATTAACTTACAGTAATTAAGGACATTAGACAGTGTCAAACCAGCTGTCAAACTGTCCAGATAGCTTTATACATTACTGTAAAGTAACAGTGCAGCACCGGATAAACGGTGTCTATTGGAAAAAGAAAAACAACGTTATAAGTTACTTACATCACTTTCATAGACTGTAATTGGCGCATGTCTGCCATACACCGACCCATGAAAGCGTCTGCATGACGACGCCTGTCAGCACCAGTAGCTTACATAGGCGGGAGTTTGTTTGTTGGTCAATGTTAACATCATGTCTCCACACAATGATAATAAAACTGATTACAAAACGGGTAACAAGCTAATAAGCTTTACCACGGCAGACGTGCAGTAAAAAAAAAAAAAATGCCAGTGTGAGATACCGTCATTTAGTGGTGAAAGTCTGTATCTGAATTTCAGACGTGATTAACATTAAACAGTATCAAACATTACTTTTCGCGGGGGTCGAACGAGCTGGGCCGATGCTCTGAAATAAAACCTTAGCATAGAAGTAGGTGAATGGCTGGAAATGTTGTTAGGTGCTTGTAGAAAAGCCTAACAACACACTTAGCTAGTTAGCTTACCTGCTCGGGCAAAATGTTCGGCAGCTCCCGCTTCTGTCCAGAAAATTTCCAAACACTACACCCAAACTGCAGACCAGTCGAAAATCCGTAATGGTCGTTACAATTCAGTTCACGTCCAACTTTGGCCACGTTTGGTCAAGTTTTCTTGCTGTCTACGGACCACCATCACAGGCTCAGGTCTGCTCAGGTTCATTAGAAGGGCCGTTTGGACTAGTTCAAACTTGTTCAGACCATGTGAGCATGCGCACGTCAGTCACCTATGGGGTTTCCCACTGGTTCCCAATTTAACTCAAAAAATCTACTCAGAAGTTGATGATCTTTGTTGTGCTGTTTAGAAAATCTTAGTTAGGACAACAATGAGAGAAATTTGTTGGGCAGACAAGTTTTTGTTGGTTGTAAATGGAAAGCTTTATTTCTGAGTCAGTTTAATTTTAAAATTTGAATGAAATCAACAATTACTAGTTATCGCTTTTACAGTGCATTGCACTGGAAGCTGGAAATGTGGCTCATGAAAAGGATGGCATACTGTTGAACAATCCAAGTGTAACAAGTAGCATACTTGAGAAGCTAGCCGAGAGAATATTTTGTTTCACAGCATACCCAACTGGCGTGCAGGTTATAGCTGTAGCTGAAGCCTTGGTAGAAAAGTACCCATGCCTCAAAGATCCAGGCTCTTTAGTGGCTTATATGGTCGTGCAACAGAGGATCAAGTAGAAAATGGGCAATTACCGGTCAAAGTTAAGAGGTCACCAGCTGGCTGTTCCAGAACTGGAGGTTAACACGCTGAAGAGACGATGTCTCCAATGAAGAGGGTTCACCTAAAGGCATCAAAAAGCCAAAGAAACCTCAAGTAAACTACTACACAGCTGAAACTTAGGGAAGGAGAGACTAGATTTGCTCAAGGAAATAAAAAAAGAAGAACAATGGGAAGGTAATTGATGAGAAAATGGAGAAGTCTTTCGCTGTCCAAAGAACAGAGGTTGTAAATCACTGGCCCACAGTTCAAGACCTCATGGAACGATGGTCTTCTCTGTTCAGTGAAACTCAGGTAATTCCTTACAAGTTACACTACATTTGTTATTTCTGTTGGGGACAATGCAGCAGTGAAGTGTATCTAGGGTGTGTTGAGTCACCTTGATCATGAGTTTGTGTTTGTACTTCTCGTTTCAGATCAAAGAAGAGTTCAAAAGAATAAGCACAATTCATCTGGAGCGAACCTTTTTGTCCAACCTGAACAAGCTCACCACCAAACTTGTGCAGATATTTCAGAAGAAGAGCGGGATTGCAGGAATGAAAATTCGACCAATGTTGGACTCACTGAGTGTGGTATGTATTTAATTGCATCAGCTAATGTTGAGCTTACTCTGTACACACTGAGAATGTATTGCTGATGTTTTATTTGTTTTAACAGTGGCTGTCTTGTCCTCAAACTTGTATTTCATCACTGTGGCCACAATTTACTGTATGATTTTCCCAGATATGTAGACAAACTTATGCTCAAACAAAATACATTCAAAGTGAATATGATTTCCACAGTGGGTTAACTGTTTGATTTTGTCACAATTTTTAACAGAATGAGCTTCCAGGCAAATTATGACTGAAAAAGATTCCTTTCATTATTTCTCAGACAAAAACATTTCCAACGTAGGGTGTAACTTCAAAACATTTAAATACATAGAAATTGTATTTTATCTTTAATAAATTAAATCAAATCCCTTTTTATTTCTCTGAGGTAGGATAAACTGTGGGTTTGATTCCCATGTTAACAGAGAACCTGTAGGTATGACGTAGTCCTTGATGGAGCACACTGTCTCAACACACCACTAAGCAATACATATGAAGTTGCACACTTCTCATACCCTTGCCCATGTAGAATGCTGTTGCAAGCTTACATTCCCGATAGGTGACTTTCCGCTACAAGTGTGTTCCTTTTTTATAAGTGCAAACATTGTGTTGTTATGTATTGTTCTCTGTAATAAATTTCCTTTTTAATGGCAAATGTCAAAGGGAGAAGAGACATAATACTCCGCTGCTTGCTGAGTTCCTTGGAGAGTCTGGAGAGGAGCTGATCAAAGACTATCAGATACATTTTATGATTTTCAGATTTTCTGATGATTATATTAAGATGGTTGTCTGGCCTTATAGTCTGTTATTCACTTGCAATGTTATCTTTTGGGGTAAAACTTGTGGATACAAAGAACCAGCAATTGATGACTGTTTGTCCTGTTTTTACATTTTTGTCAGTTATTGGATCAATTGTCTGAATTTGTTTTGAAGATAAGACACAAGGTCCCTCTACACTGAATTGAGTATATCTGTAGTTTGTTTATATTTTCATGCATTTTTTACACTAATCTCAAATAATCCAGGCATTTTTAAGTGTTTCATGTCATTCAACCTCTCTTTCACAAATTGTACTTGAAAGCCACTGGTTTCTAATTGTGGCTGTGTGTGTTTTCACAGGATGTCAGCCAAGAAGCAGTGAAAGAGGACTACAGTCATCACATCATGAAGATCGCTGTCATCCATCCGAACATGGCACAGGAAAACCAAGATCCCAACTACGTGTCGGTCATCACAGAGGGGAAAGAGGTTCTGGAGGACTGCAGAAGTGTGGTAAATGCTTGTCTGCTGCTCATGGGTGTCATTTATGACTGAATTTAAGTTACCCACTGAAACTGAAATACACATTTGAAGTGTTTCAGAAACTGTTTTTTGAGCTTGACATCCTCAAAATGTCTTCAAAGTCCACACTCTCCACAAGAAACTTCTAGGATGAGTGTTTGTGCAATGTAGCAGTGTTTTATATCCTTTTGCATTATGTCCCACATAAGGAAAGCTTCTTGGTTTGTTTCCTGTCAGTGATCACAGTCATCCACAACCAACAGGTGTGTTTTTTCTCCTCTGAGATTTAAAAGCACGCAAGATTTTACATGTCTTTATATCAACATGTTAGATGTTACAGAGTCTTTATATCCTCAACATGTTTGTGGTTATGATAATATTGTGTAGATATAAATATCTATGCAAGGTGTTGTGGGAAATATTCTGTCAGGATGGTCTAATCTCCACAGGGTTCTTCAATTACACAAGGAATGAGTAACTTCACTGATTCAGTTGCCCAAAAGAGTTGCTTTTAATATCTGTCTGCAGAACAGAGATGAGAATTCAGACACACAGCACAGAGCTTTGTGAGTGAATGCCCATACAGAATGTAAGGAAAACAATATTTATGCACTTCTGATACATACATGCTTACATGAGTTCCTGCTGACAA
>JAQQSB010001180.1:0-51195 GCA_029721515.1 Synanceia verrucosa
GGGAATCAATTAAGAAGAACAAAAGGGACAAAAGTAGTGACCAGCCTTTTTGTTTGTGCAGATTTCGTTTAGTTCCAGAATTGTGAAAAAATTAAAAAAAAAAGGGGGCAAAATTTTTTCCAACATATTTATTAATAATATAATTTTTTTATAAATATATATACACACACAAAATATATATATGTGTGTGTTATTATTTTAATTATATATATGTATATATATGTATGTATAAAAATTTTTTCTGTATAGAAAATTTAGACTGGCAACATGACATACACAGAACCCAAATCGACTAAACCCGACCAACAAGATTAGAATATAAAATTTTAATAAGAAGATATCAATGAATCGATAATGAATAATAACAGAAATACTCAGGCACTAGAAGCAATAAGAAAGGGAAACTAACACAAAACCTATACTGGATATATAAAGGAAAAAAAAACCTAAACAAAATCCCAGAGAAAATAAACACAAAAAAGGGGGGAAAACTAAAGCGCCCCAAATAGTGGGGAAGAACAACAAACAAGGAAACTAAACTAAGACCTCCAAGGAGAGGAAAACAAAGAAAAGCGCCTAAAACAGGGAAAACCTAAACCAAAAATACACATTTTAGCTAAATTTAAAAACAATCAAAAGGAAACTAATCAAACCTCAACCCGGGGACAAAATCTTTTACTTGAACTTGACAACACAAGAAATCGGCTGGTACGACAGTAAAAAAGGCGTCTGACGGACGGGGGAACACCGACAAAATACACTAGGTAAGGGGGGAACGTGGAGCAATCAGGGGGGGCAGACAATCACCACACATGGGGAAACAAAAGGGCAGGAAGAATCAAGCTGAAACACAAGGAAAAAGACCATAAATATCAAAATAAAACGGAAATACAGACCAAAGACAAAACTGAAATAAAAAACCAACTTAACTAGACTGACTGACGTACCCCCCTAAAGGGTGTCTCCGGGGGCCCCCAGGGACCCGGGTGGGGCGGGGGGAAGTCCCTGATGAGAGTCTTGTCCAGGATGAAGGGCGCGCCCCTCTCTCCCGGGCCGCCCCCCCCAATCCCCGTTCCCTTCTCCCCCCCCTTGCGGACTCCCAGAGTCTTGCAGTGTTGCTGGACCTCCATCGTCGGGGGGAGGTGGGGGGGGGAGGGGGGAACCCAAAGGACTCACTCCGGCAATCCTGCTGACATGGAAGGTAGGGTGGACCTTGAGGAGCGGGGAAGGCGAGCAAAACTGATGCTGGATTTACCACCTTCGAGATGGGAAGGGCCCAATGAATGGGGGGCGACCCTTTTTGGGCGTAGCCCGCAAAAGGGCCCTGAGATGATAGCCAACCCGCTGGCCCACCGGGGCCCGGGGCGGACGGCGGCCCCCGGCCCGCTGCTTTCATCGGCGGAGCTCCGCGGGAAAAACGGGCGGGTAGCCCCCCAACCCGTGGCTCTGCGGAAAAAGGCTGAGCAGATGGAACCAGGCCCTCTTTCCCCAAATCTGGAAAAGCGGGGCTGATACCCCAAACCACATGGGCGGGGGAAGCCGGGGCCCGGGAGGGGGGTTGGGAAAACCCCCCGGGAAAAATTTTGCCCAAAGAAGGGATTTGGGATATGAACCCGGGGCGGGTAATACCGGTTTTTGTCTCGGTTTCCCATTGGACGAGGGTGGTCCCCAAAAGACGCGACTTGCTCGACCCAGTCCCACACCTCCAAAACCGGACCGACGGCCCCTGGGGGGGAACAATCGGGAACCCCAAAAGGCTGCCGGTTGAACGACCTCGCGTTTTTTTGGCGGCGGGGTAATCAAAAAAATTTTCTTTTGAGATTTTCCAACCACCGTCACACGGATTCCCAAATACGTGGAAGCCCCGAAAAAAGCCCAAAGTATCTCCCCTGTGGCTGGTGGGGGGTGGGAGAAGCGGGGTTTCCAAAACGCTTTTTGGGGGAGACTGGGCATTTTCCCAAATATTCCTTGACCATAGAGTGCGGCGGGCCCCAGAACTTTGGCGTAAAAAAGAAAAGTTGCTTTTTACCCCGGGGTAAAGGGGTCGAAAGTGGGGCCCCAAGTCCCCCGGACCTAAAACCCCCTCCGGCACAAACCCCCTGGAGGACAGCCCTTTGGTGGGGGTATGCCCTTTTGTTTTTTTAACCTCCTCTACTATTGGCCAAAATCCGCCCCCTCCAAAATCCCGCGGGGGATGGGCTCAGGTTCCTTACAGGCTCTGGATCGTACACCTGAGGACACCCCGGCAACATTCACCCAGGCCTGTGGAAGAAAAGAAAAATCGGTTAAAAACAAGGACCACGGGCCTGCGTTTTAACCGCTTGGAGGAATATCCAAAATTCAGGGTCAGTCAAACCTGAATGGCTCCTACCCCCCTCCAGCCAATGCCCCCCCTCAAAGGCTCCCTTTCCCCAGCATTTCCCCTTTCCCCCACATCATAGTTCTTCCCCTTTAAAGCTTTTTGGGACAAAAATGCACGGGATGCATTTTGCCGTCCTTGGATGTAGAAGCACCCCCCGATCCGTGTCGGCGTCCACCTCTACTAGAAACTGCGGAGGTCGGCATGGTAAAGGGGGGCTCGGAAAATCGTTGCGAGTTTTGAATGCTGCATCTCTGCTGGGTTCCACAAAAAATGGTTAAAAAGGGGTATGTTGGAGGGCAAAGCACTGTGTTCAAAAAACCCGGGTAAATTAAACCGGTTGCTGCCCTTCCGGTTTTGGGCCCCACTCTCAATACCTTTTCTGGACCCCTTTTTTGCCGGGGGGATTATGGGGGAACAACTTTGGCGAAAAAATTTTTCATTTCATACCGGGGTTTTCCGGAGCTTATTGTACGTGAACCCCTTGGGTTTTGACTGGGGAAAAATAGGATTGCTTCAAAAAAGGGAAAACCTTTTGCCCCCTAGAATGTTTCCGGTTCGGGAAAAACCCGGGCTGGACAGTCAAAGGCGCAAATACCATGTGTCGGGTTTTGAACCCGTCTTCCTATCCCCCCCACTGAAACAGATGTAGGCGTTCCGGGGTCCAGTAAATACCGCGTCTGTGTTGAAGGCTGATGTCATGGGGGGAAAACCCTTTCTTTTTGATGTTTTTGTGGGAAAATTCAATACAGGTCTCAAAGTCCCGCCCTTCTTAAAAAAAAATCCCTCTAGGGGGAAGGGCGGTCTGTTCCCGGCTTTGAGAGAGGATTGAATGAAATTGTCCTGCCTCCCTCCGGACCCGAGGGGGGTGAGGGGCCCGGGCAGGGGCTCCCTCTCTCAAATTGATGGCACAGTCATAGCCCCTATGTGGAGGCAGAGGTGGCACTTTACAAAAAACCATTGCTAAATCTGGTAACATCTCGGAACTGAAGCTGGCAGTGGGTAAAGGAAGATAAGTAGTCAGTTCAGGATTCCCTCCTGATTGAGCGGCCCAACCCCCCCAGGTCACGGCTCCCCCCCCTCCAGACATCCACCGACAGTCCTCCCCCCAAACCCTTTTCCCCTTCTCCAGTTAACAATAGGGCAATGCCCCATACCCAAGGAAAACCCCTAGCAAAATAGCATGCCTTGCAGACTAAATAAAACAAAAAAACTAAGTTTTTCAGTGGCTCCCTAGGGAAAGGTGTTACTGGTTCAGTGCAGGGGGTGATTTTAAAAATCTCCCTACCGTTCAGTCCCCGTGCAGTGAGGGCGGGTATCCCTTTGGGTTTTGCATAAGCTCCTGAACCACCTGCCAGGTCATAAAACTCTCCGCTCTGAATCAATTTCGTTAATGTCTTAAGGGGTTATTCAATCCCGTTACCTTTTTCAAATGTCTTGGAGGACCTTGGCTGCAGCGAACAGGCTCCCAGTCCCCCCCGGGCACATGAGCCTGCCCCCTGGGAGTAAAAGCCATCCCCTCCTCACCACAGTAGAAGCGACCCCTGCTGCAGGCCGCTCCCCGCTCCTCGGAGGAAATCCGGCCCTGCCCCTGCTGGCTGTCCTTAAACGGAAAGGCTGAACCTGGAATTCCCGTCTCTGGCAGCGTCCCCGGGTTTTAATGGCTGGCTTCGTTTCCCCCTGGCCCCCAACCCCCCGGACCCGGATCCCTGATGGGTCCTTATAGCTGCTTCTATGCCTCAAGGTTGTGGGGGAATTCTTTGGGCCCCATCTGGCCCCAACTTGTCTTCATCCATCAAAAAAACATCAACTAAAGCGGCCCCCCCAATCCACTGTTTTTCCAAAGGCCGAAAGTCTAGGGGAAAATCCGCCACTAAACGGCCTCCTTGTCTATCTCTTTAATTCGAGCTGCCGGGCCCCGGTCTGGCGTGATCAGCTCAGCGAACTCAGCTATGAACTTCTCGGGAAATTACACAAGTCCGACTCTTGAGACCATTCGGTGGTTCCCCCGCCCCCTCTCCCCGCCCAGAGGGGAAGTGATAAATCCACCGAGACTGAGGGTGGGAAGGCATTTGGGTTCATCGGGAAATGGAGCTCACCGCGAGGAATGGGCGACACGATCAGTTTCCCCCGGTAATTTCCCCGGGGAAAAACCAGGCGGCAACATGCCCATGGCCTGAGGGGTGCCAGAGCTGCCTTCGTTTGGCGTGTAGTGGGTGGTGGCTTCTGTAAGTATGACAAAATATCTGCATACTGCTTTAAGTGAGCCCGTGAGCCGTCATTGAATGTCGAAATCCCCCTTCTTGGGGACAACGTGTAAAATTTGCCCCAAAAGCAACTGCCTGCTCCTCCTGCCTTTAGTCTGTCACTGTGTGGGTGACTGGGTCCCCAAATGACTAGATCGGCTGGGTTCATTTTTTTGGCCATCGTTCTGTTAGAAACGTGGAAAAGGGGAAAAAACAGAACCCAAAAGCCGATCAACCGACCAACAAAAAGTTGAATATACAAATTTTAATAAGAAGATATCAATGAATCGATAATGAATAATAACAGAAATACCAGGCACTAGAACAATAAGACAAGGGAAACTTAAAATATACGGATATATACAAGGAAAAAAAACCCAAAAAACAATACCAGAGAATAATCAAACAGCTAGAAAAAGGGGGAAAACTAAAACGCTCACAATAGTGAGGAAGAAAAACAAACAATAACTAAACTAAGGCCTCAAGGAGAGGAAAACTAAAGCGCACTCAAACAGGAAAACCTAAAAAAAATACTACTAGGGCCCAAATTAAACAATCAAGGGAAAAAAATAAACCTCAACACGGGGCAGAAACTCTTACTTTAACTTGACAACCGTACCGGTGGCTTGACATTACAAGGCGTCTGGCACAGGACTGGGGAGACACCGACATAAATACATAGGTAATGGGAACAGCTGGAACAATCGAGGGGAGACAGAAAACACACTGGGGGGGCGGGCAGGAAGAATCAAACTGAAACACAAAGGAAAGACCATAAATATCAAAATAAAAAAAATGGGGACCAAAAAACAAAACTGAAATAATAAACACACTTAACTAATGACTGACAGAAAATAAAGACTCTTGAACCTTGAGTTAGCAGTCAGCAGGACAGCAGATTAGCAGTGCATGGAGTCAACCATGTAAACTTGTGTGGAGCACAATGGCGGCAGCTCCATCACCTCCAACCCGTCAGCTTTGCGGACTAAAAGTAAGCTTGTCTGGAACAACGATGGAATTTGAACTTTGCAGAGCATAATTGATCTCAGCCACCTCGTCTACTGTAATCCTGTTGAATTACAGTAGGAAAGCGTCTGATCAAGGAGACCTTCAAAAGGTCTGGAAAAGTATGGGATGAGATGATCTACATGGAGCTACATGGCAGCATTCCATACGATTAACTCAAATAGTAAGTGCTTGGCAAGTATGAGAGGTAGTGGGATTGTACCCACATTCTCCACAATAGTTTAGCTTCTATCTTGGCTGCTTTGAGGCGATAGTCCGTTATTTCAGATCCCCTTTTATGCAAAGAGTTGGGAAAACCTTTTTTGTAACCACGTCTAGTTTTCACATGTAAACTTTTTTAAAATTTGAAATAGTTTGCGATGAAATGTCTTGAAAACCTAACTGTTCCCGTAATAATAAACATTTATGTTTTTGGGGAAAAATAATAAAGGGCAAACTGTCTCCATTAAGGAAGAATTCAAAACCAGTGGTGGGGTTCGGTGATAGTTTCCGATCGGCGGAGTGCATCCATGTGCAATACCGCACATGGATGAAGTGTTTGTCGCACCATGCCACAACACAACATGCAGAAACACGCACTTTGTATCGGATATCAGCTGATCATTTATGGAAATTTAAAGTTTTCACGGATAATATACCAGCATCATTAGATGGAGCTTGATGCATACATGCATGTCAGATCCCTAAAACCTCTCTCGCTAAACTAAATGTTTCTAATCTTTGGTCATGTTTACATGACATGCTCAAGAACATCAGTGTATTGTGTACATATGCATGGGAGAAGCTGTACATAGAAAATTGTAATTTCCAACAGTGACAAGCAACATTTATGTGTATTTTTAAATTTTGCACTGTCATAAGCAGGGGTAGATTTCATGAGTACGCGAAGATCTGTGCTACTTAGATGTTGATGAATGCAGAATCCATCAAATTAGCTGGCTGACCAAAGCTTTGACATTTTAAATAGCACAACTGACATATACAAAGGCATACTATAAACTTGTTTAGATAGCTGATTTCCCTTTCTCCCTAATCCTGCCCTTTCAGGGGCTCTTTTCTAGAGATGGACTTGTGGCGATTATAGTGGTCTTTCTTTTGGCCAAACAGAGGGAAAAGGTGTGTATGTGGTCTTTCTCTTTTTTTTGTATTAATGGCTGAGGTGGGGTTGACCTCTGTGTGGTAAACCTCATGCAGGAATTAGCTTGCTGAACAGCCTCAAACCACTCAAAGCTGGAAGAAGTTAAAGAAAAAAAAGAAAGGAAAATTGAATTCAACTGAACTTTTATTTCCTTCGAATATGTTCAAAGAACCAGAATGAAAAATAATAAAGCAAAAATGGCAACAATATAGTTATAAAAAACATCCAGACATAAATGGCGAGATAAACATACAGCCCAACAATTCCCTTGGATTATTGGCTAGATTTTGTTTAGAAATTAACATGAAACTTCTTTGTAACTTAATAGCATAATGAAATTTAAATTATGGTATTCCCACTAACATTATTGGTGGGATCAGGATCATGCTGAATTAATAGTATTGTGTCCAATATATCTATAGAAAAGTATACAAGGTCTCAGGGAGGAATTGGTCCTCACCAGAGGAGTTCTAAGAGAGTAGATGTCTTTTCACTGTGATTCTGGTACCTTTAAATAGGTCGTTTTGATAGCCACTTTTAACTGTCTATACAAGCATAGAGAAGTGTATAACTTAAAAATTGTAATAGCGATTGTATTATCATAATTTGTTATTATTATAAATTTTTATAATATATTAGTCAAGAAAGGAAGTGTTGGCACCAGTTCATATGATTAAAAAGCTAGAAGAGTACAGAAATGGATTGGTAACAGCATACAGTATGTATCACAGCCAGAATGCATAGAGATGTCACACATGTACGTTCAGTCATTAACAGGCTCGTGAGACCAGATTTTCAGGCTTAAATGTATACCTTCATTTTTCACATGAATATGTATGTGTGAGTGAAGACAGTGTACAAAGAAAAGCCTCACAAGTATGTTCTAAGCCCTTTAACCGCATATGATAATATTGTGGTGGCTATGAAAAATGTGTCTGTGAGCTGTAATGATTTCATTGACAATAAATCAGACCTGCAACTCCGCTTGCATGTTCAAAGCTTGCAAGCTTGAGAATCTTACCTCGGCGTCATGGCTGATCAGAGGTAGGTAAAAGTGTTGTTGTTGTTTTTTTGTTGTTGTTACGACAAGCGTGGTCGAGGAGAAAGACCTGAGTCAAAACCTGCTTTTTGCAGCTGATTTTGTTGCCCTTCCAGGGCAGCTGTAGCCCCTCCCTCTCACATCATGTGGCAAAATTCAAATTGATTTATTACTGATTTATTTTATTGATGAGTCAAAATGCAGCTATAAATGAAAAAGGCATTTCTGTTACTTGCATTTTATCTGAATTATAGGACCAGATTTGCTTCCATATCCTAGTTAACTTGAGGTGAGAGAGTGAACAAGACAACAGTTCTTATTTGAGTGGGGAAAAAGTTCACACTCTCTTTTTGCCTTGCTGACTAACCTAGCAAGCGTTGTATCATTAGCGACCGTTAGCAGCATTGCTAACATTAGCTAACAAAGTAGGAATAGAAATGCTGCTTTGAGGTGTGAAGCACACCAGTTATCACAACATATTTTTCGTTGATTTAAACCACTGATCCTGTGTTTTCAATTCATTTTACCACTTATTTACTGTTAAAGTTATCTGTTAGAGAGAGACAACACTTACACTCTCTAAGACTCAGGCGTAGAAGCAGCTCCCAGTGACACAGCAGAATTACAGCTGAGGCGTTCCAAGGACACTGGGAAAACTGAAGGTGAAGGGGCCGTTGTAGATCATGGCTAACATTACTGTCTTTTAAGAGGCTGTAGGAGGCTAAATGTCAAAGCGTAAATTAAGCTACTGCAACCGCATATGAAAGAAGTAGAAAAGAACCTAACAGGCGGGACAAAAAAAAAAAGGAAGGCGAGTGTGCAGGCAGACACTGTGGACAGGTGTGGTGGATGTCAGACGTTATTTCATTCAATATTATGTGAATGTTATCAAACCCTTTCAATCATTCTAAAGATTAATTTATTAAAGTATTCACTCATTAACTCGACTCTTGGATCTGATGTCAAATCAAAGGCGAATGACAAACATTATGAATAGTAGATTAGATCAAGTTAAATAAAGAATTAATAAATCTCAAACACATTCTATTTCAGTCACCTTTTAGAAACACATCAAAATTAAAGAACAGATATCAATTATGAAACAAATATAAAACTAGAATAATTTCTACTTTTTCCATTTCTTTTCAAATCTTAAAGTGGTGTTAAATGGACAAATTAAACTATGTGTTTTGGTGTACGTTATTGCAGAAGTAACTCTGTCTCCATCTGCTGTTATGATCTCCTCAGGTCTCTCGCGGCTCTCCTCACCTTCACCAGCCCAGTGAAGGCTGCAGCATGCACTGTTTAACTCTCAGCCGCCTGGCTCTATCCATGGGTGCCGTATAGGGGAGAAAATTTAGGACAATTCCAAGAGCCCACGACTGACAGGGGCCCCAAAAAATAGACAAACACCAATATAAAATTATTAAACCATCATCATTGAGTATATATACTGCATTTTAAATATAACAATGAAATTAATTATCTTTTTGTTTTTATGTGTTTTGGGCAGTAAAAGTTAAATATCCCCATTGACCAAAAATACCCATCTATATTGACCAACCCCCCATATCTACATGAAATGGTTTGGTCCTGCCTTATCAGTGACAGTGCTTAGTAGCACTTATTATGTGCCAGAGCTGCAGTGTAATCTGGTTTTTAAAAAAGGAAAGAGAGAAAAGAGAGAGATGAAAGACAAAAGAAAGGATGTCAATCTCTAACCCAGTTTTTCCCCAAGAAAGATGGGTAGCCTCGTGTGTGCTGTGAGTGGTATTAATGCTTTTCCTCTGCTCCCAAACCGATGGGCGTTCCCGCCGAGTTCAGAGTCTGAGAAGTTTCTGCTGCTAACTCAGCTGCTAATTCAGCGGCTAACTCAGCTAACTGGCTAACTGTAGACTGTAGTTGTAATGTGTGCTGAGTGTATTCATACCTCTACAGCAGCAGGGGCTGGTTTATGCTAATTTTCAGACCCACCTGTAGCATAAATTGAGTATAAAATAATGGACCTTTCTTATTATGGAGACATTCTGTAACTTTCTCAGTATTTTCCAGGACCCTGACACTACCTGGCACCTAAGTGCTAAAGACTTAAGTTTTACAACTGGCCAACTGTGTTGGTTAATTTTTTTGATTAATTTCAACTCAATTGATCAAGTTTTGTTCTGTGGTTTCCTACTATAGGGTGTTTGGTGTCGTTTTATAGCTGAGAGAGGGAGCTTTCACATAGAGAAACTTTAATAAAGTAAAACACAGCAGTATTAACATTAAATAAGTTAAAAGAATATCATCTCAGTTAACTTGGTGGATGGGGAGGGACCAGTGGTCACACCCCCACTGGACCTTCAACAAAGATCATAAAAAGCCTCAGCTGGTCTGAGTGCTCTCTCTACTCTTCTTCAGTCTTTCAGTCAGTCAAGTTCTGGTCTTCATCCTCTCCACTGCATCTCTGTTCTCCCTCTCCCACATGCTGGGAGGGAGAGGGAAACTAATGATGACCCAGAGACAGAGACATGCTGTCCCACCGCAGGCCCAGCACCTCATGGCATGAAGAGCAACCTCTCCAGAATCTTCATTCTGCTCCAGATATGACTGAAAGACTCTGATTGCTGCCTCTGAATGGCCTCCTCAGGACCCAACACCTCATGGCATGAAGAACAGCCTATCCAGAACCTTCCAACTCTGCATCCTGCCTCAAGACCATCTTGTCTCCTCTCTATACTCCTTTGCCCTGAAAATGTGATCCAGCTCCTCTGCAAGGGCACAGAGACTATGCTGTGAAGAGGAGCGACAGACAGAGAGAGACTGAGATGGAGCCATGTCAACCAGAGATGGCCAGAGATGACCAAAGATGTCCACAGATGTCCAAAAGAGTCACTGGTGATGAAGTGAGTCCAGCAGAGATCCAGCAGATCCAGACAGAACCTGCAGCCACTCCTCACTCCCATCCATCCAGGAACGGTGATATACTGCATATACATCTTACAGATATTAAAGAGTTTGATGATTAGATGCTAAATTAAATGGCCTGAATTTAGGGTTTAATCCAGCAAACTTAATAATATTTAGTAAGATATCAGTAAAACGCTAAACCAATTCTGAATAGTAAATTACTCACAATCTTCTCTGATGCCTCTCAAACTCTCAACTGCTGAACGGTACACCAAACCTAAACCAAATTTTGGTAACAGCCTAATTCTTAATTTGGTCTAGATAACCACCACTGAATTTAACTGGTCACATTGAATTAATTAATCAGATATTCATCCTTTGAACTTTGCCTTTGTTTAATCATTCATTTCCATTTTTGTCACAGTGAGTCAATGTCATGTATCTTCCATCAATCTTCCTTTATTCTAGTTTTTATTTTCTGTTTTATTATTTACTGTTAGTAGCCTGGTCATTTAGTTTGTCAAACTAATCATTTATTATTAGTTATTTTCTGTGACAGTAGTAGTCTGGTTATAGTTTGTCAAATAAACTTCTCATTTATAAAGAACTTGGTTATTTGATTTGTGTGTGTATATAAAGTAATTGAATCACTGTACACTAGGTCAAGAACTCTGTAGCACCCTGAGATTAAGAGACTCTATTAATTAATGTCAAATTCACAAGTTTTCCCTGTTTTAGCAAAACTGGGTGGCGCCCTGATAATTTCTACTATTAAAGTCAATTTTTGGTTTATGATCAATAACTTAAAGATATTATTCATAAATACATAATTTGATATTAATTAATGATTGACTAATCTGCTCTACACTATTTATGCTACAATGTAGTGAAATAGTTTCTGTTCATAGTTTAGTCATGTAGTTTGTCAAATAAACATAAAGAAGTTGGTTATTTGATTTGTGTGTGTCTATAAAGCAAATTGAATCACTGGACACGAGGTCCAAGAATCTCAAGAGCTGCCTTAGGTTAAGAGACCCTATCATATCAAATCTGCAAGTTTTCCCTGTTTCCACAAAACTGGATGGTGTCTGTGTGAATCAATAACTTAAGAGTTATTGATTATAAATACTAATGTTATACAAATGAATGACTGATTATTCATGTGCTACAGGGAGCGTCTTTGTGCTCAGTGATCCCTGTCAGCTTCTTTCTGTGCACTCATCAGCCTGTCTGCCTCCACTGACTAGTTGTTCACTGCTCTTGTAGTCATTTCTGCAGTATTGAGCTGCTCCCTCTGCAGGGAGCTTACTGACCCTACAAAAATAAGAAATAAGTCAAGGCTCATCATGCTAAACAGACAAAGAGAAGAAAGAGGGAGGAAGAAAAAGACTGAAAGACAAAACTCTGGATAAAGCTAAGAGGACAAACCAGAGTGAACATCAGTGGAGACACTGAGACATCTGAAGGGACTGAAAAGTGATGCAGAAGTTACTTTCGTCCTGTTGGACAGGTAATTATTTGTTTAGCTTAGGGAGGAGTTATTATTTTCATGAAATATGTAATGTTTGCTAACTTAGCTACTGTTGTAGCGTATTAGCCTGATGCTAACGTTAGCTTCTCTGTGGAGTGTAAGCTGGTCGTAGGTGTGGCTTGTATTGAAGAGGTTATAGGATATGACATTTTGACCATATTGCACAGTCATAATCATCACTGTCTGCATTATAAAGGTGACAAAATGACGTTGATATATTGGCTTTGAGCAGGACGTTTTACAGCTGTGGTGATGTAGCATAACAGCTCTCCTCTCCCTGCTGAATGCTACTGTTCAAGTTTGGAAGGGGTGGAGCTTTGGATGGAGCACTGATGGGAGGAGAGTGTGGAGGTAAGGGGAGGCTGAGAGGAGGTGCTACTTTCAAATCTTGCTAGCTCTTTCAACTCATGAATTGTAGCTTTAATAAATGAATTATCAATTACCAATAATTAACAGAACTAACTATTAATTATTAATCAGCGATTTGCTCGTTGAATCAGGGGAACCATCTCTTTTTATCAAAGGTTTAAGCTTATTTGATCGATCAGTCCGATATCATAAGATCATAAAACTCTGAATCAGGAATTTTATGCATTTGCTTCATATATGTGTGTGTGTGTGTGTGTGTGTGTGTGTGTGTGTAGTGTTAAGGGAAGAAGTTAATTCTTTTCTAGAGGTAATTCACTGTTACTGTTAAAAATTAAGTGGATATTTTAGTTTTACACCAACTCAAGAATAAGAAAAGGGAAGAAGCGTCCTACTTTTTGCAGGTTTTCCTGGTTCAAGGCAGTTCCAGAAGGAAGATTAGTGTGCTCTGGTGCTTCTTGTATTCACAGTACAGTCTTGAGGTTAAGACTGTCGGCAGGGTGGAGCGAGGCGAGCTGGGTTGTCGCTGATCAGCTGGCCTATTGGTCACCGGAGAGACTTGGGTCGCACATTGGTGGCGATGGCTGGGCGCTGACTGGCTTTCGATGGCAGATGGTGTCGTACAAATTATTCAGATAATACATTCATTAAATCTCGTTTGGCCAGAAGGGTATCGTCTTAACGTTAACTCCAAATAAAAGAAATGAAAACATTGAAATGAAAGCACTGTTGCTTTTTAGACTAAACTTGACTGATCAGATGTTAAAAATTAACACGTAGACATAACCAAATAACAGAGAGCGAGAATAAAAAAGAACTAATGAGACATAGATGAAGACCGGAAAAATGAAAGACAACAGCTGAAAGACAACTGAAGTCTGTAGATTTTTGGTTTTCTATTATTCTTGAGAAGTGGTGGAATTGGGAGGAGATAAACGGTCCTTCCTCTCTTTTCACTTTTAATTCATATGTAAGTGAATTGAATATAATCTACTCGTTAACTTATAAATCACATATTCACTTCCCACTATAAACCAAACAAATTATTACCTTAGTGTTAAGCACGTGATGAGACATTTGATAATCACCAGTTTTCAGTAAATGTTATAAGCAGATTATTATCACATAACTTTAAGATGTAATGCATCTCATTATGTAGTTTACCAAACTAAACAAGATTAAACAGGATTAAAAGATTATATGGAAGATTTACCTTCATTGTCCACTAGATGGCAATGTGGCTCCATGATAGAATTTATCTTAAAACAACTCACTTGTAACTCAGTGACACATACTGCTTCAGGGGTCAAAAAAGCATCAAAAAAAGAGCTAACTGCTAAACAGCAAAAAAAAAAAAAAAGAGCAAAGTGGAATGAAAACTCAAAGAGATACAAGAAGAAGAAAAAATGCCTCCAGGCAATTCTGAGCAACAGCCCCCCATCTGATGTCTCCGGCACAGATGACAAACTCCTACAGCCCAGACCAGTGCTACAGCCCAGGGACGAAAATGACAGGATTGCACAATCCTATAATAAGGTGTTATTGCTTTTATATCTCAGCACTCACCCAATCAACCTATCCATCACTCACTTGCTGCCCTCTCCATCACTGTCATTCCTTTCTTTTTCACTCACTCACTGACTCACTTTCTTACTCAGTCACTCACTCACTCTCTGACTCACTCAGTCAGTCACACTTTGTCTTACTCAATCACTGTCTCACTCTCTTCCAGGAGGACACGCCATCAACCGGAGGAACTCAGACCATTAGTGATGCAACACAATCACCCTCTGGTCCAATGACATCAACACCTAAAAGAACAATGTCCACAAAGGAAAAACTCAAGCTAACTAAAAAACTGAAGATCACACTGACAAAGCTCGAGAAGAAAAACAAGGAGCTCGACAATCTGAGAAAAAAAATAAAACGTCTTGAAGCAAAGAATGCACAAAGGAAGCTGGCAGACAAAAGGAAGGTTACACAGAACAGACGCCACAACATGAGAAGGCAGATCCATACATTCCTTCACAGAGATGACATCACGACCGTGATCAATGGAAAAACTGGAGAAATCAGGAGAAATGGTGCAATCTTTAGGAAGAGGTCACTGACTGACACACTAGAGAATCTCCACAAGGTCTTTCTGAGTGAAAATCCCTCTATGAAGATTTCCCGCTCACAGTTCTACAAGCATCGTCCATTCTGGATTGTGAGCCCAAAAGTACAGGAAAGGGAGACTTGTGCCTGCAAACTACATGAAAACTTCACATCCAAAGTGAAGAAGTTGCAGCAGCTTGGATTAATAGATTCCAATAAGCCGGCAGACCTGGTCACATTAACTGTGTGTGACTTGAGCAACATCAACTGCGCGTATAACCGTTGCAACATCTGCAAAGACAACCCATTGCCAGTTGTGATGAACCCAGCCACAAAGAACAACATGGTGAGATGGAATGAGTGGGTGACAAAAACATCACCATACTGGAAAAAATCTCCTGATGGTACTGAGGTTGAAGGCAAGCACACCACTCTGGAAAGCAGCGGCCAGCCTAGAAAAACTGGTGGAGCAAACAAAGAACGACCTGCCACGTTTCAAGGTTCACCTCTTCAACATAGCACACCAGTTCAGAGAGATCAGGCAGCTGAAAGAGAGATTGGTGGGAGATGAAGGAGTTGTACATTTTGACTACAGTGAAAATTACAACTGTAAGTGGAGCAAGGAAATAAAGGACACTCACTTTGGTGGAGGTCACAAACAGGTTACTTTGCATACTGGTGTCCTGTATGTGAGTGAGGGACAGCCGGAAGCCTTTGCCACGGTATCCAGCAGTCTAAAGCACGATGCTGTAGCGGCGTGGGCACACCTTGATCCAGTGTGGCAGCATATAAAATCCAGTCACCCCACAGTAAAACATGTCCACCTGGTGTCTGATGGGCCAACTTCCCAATACCACAACAAGGTTTGTCATGAGCAATAACTTTTAGACTGATATTGATTGGTCAGAATGTTATAAATCCATCAGTAAAACATGAGAAAGACAAAAATACCCCATATTTACACTCACTCACTGTCACTCACTTTCTGACTCACTCTCAACATTCAACCTCTCTATCTTTCTCTCCCGCCATCCCCAGGTCTCCTTCTATTTGGCATCCACAGTGCCTTTCATAAAGGGTTTCAAGTCTGTGACCTGGAATTTTACTGTAGCATAACTAGTGTAGAGCTGATTAGTCAATCATTAATTAATATCAAATTATGCATTTATGAACAATATCTTTAAGTTATTGATCATAAACCAAAAATTACCTTTAATAGTAGAAATTATCAGGGCGCCACCCAGTTTTGCTAAAACAGGGAAAACTTGTGAATTTGACATTAATTAATAGAGTCTCTTAATCTCAGGGTGCTACAGAGTTCTTGACCTAGTGTACAGTGATTCAATTACTTTATATACACACACAAATCAAATAACCAAGTTCTTTATAAATGAGATGTTTATTTGACAAACTATAACCAGACTACTACTGTCACAGAAAATAACTAATAATAAATGATTAATTTGACAAACTAAATGACCAGGCTACTAACAGAAATAATAAAATAGAAAATAAAAACTAGAATAAAGGAAGATTAATGGTGAAAACATGACATTGACTCATCGTGACCAAAATGGAATGAATGATTACACAAAAGTTTAAAGGATGAATGATTAATTGATTCAATGTGACCAGTTTCTGTTTCATATTTTTATTGTTGTTGCGTATTTCTTGAAAAGGAGACAAATCACACCAAAACAACCAGAATTAACAATGCTCAGATAATTAAATCAATCCGACTAAACTTGACACATGAAATACCTAAAAGCAAAAGAAAAAGAGAGAAAGGAGAGGAAAGATAGAGTGGATGGAAAAGAAAGAAAAAAAGGAAAAAGAGGACAAAAAAAATAAAAGGGGGAGTGTGTAAGGGGAGGCAGGCTGGGGGGTTACATGGCTGCAAAAAAGTCTATAAACGGTCGCCATATGTCAAAGAATTTACCCACGTTTCCCCTTCTTGAGAATCTGATCTTTTCAACTTTCAAAAAGAACATAACTTCCTTAATCCACTGGTTACTGGATGGAGCTGTTGTGGACTTCCAATTCAGAAGGAGATGGCGTTTAGCAATTAGTGAGGTAAAAGCTATTACTTCCAATTCTTTCGTGGAAAATAGGGTATAGTCTTCCGGAAGACCAAAAATGCCAGAGTGTGGAGAAATGTCAATAGTTCTTGAGAGTACCTTCAATATGGTGTTGAAATATATTTGCCAGAAGTTTGACAAGGTTGGGCAAGAGAAAAACATATGTGTTAGATTGCACGGTGAGCCTCCACATCTGTCACAAACATCTATCACATTTGGGAAAAGCTGTGCCAACCTTGTCTTTGAATAGTGGCATCTGAATACAACTTTAAACTGTATCAAGGTCAGGCGAGTGCAGATAGAAGTTTTGTGAATGACCCTCAGTGCAGCTTCCCACCAGCCTTCCTCAAGAACCAACCCCAACTCACGTTCCCAGGTCTCCCTCGCGTTGGTAGGTAAGCGATCATCGTATGATTGGATGGAACTGTAAACCTTTGAGATTAGAGACCTTTGTGAAGGGTCAAGTTGTAGAGCCCATCCCATGGTGGCTTAGGTGGGAGGTGAGGGAAGCTGGCGAATAAGGATTTTGCACAGTTCCTCACCTGGAGATATCTAAAGAGATGCGAGGGTGGAAGGTTAAATTCAGTAACTAGACTTGCAGAATGAGCAAAGATCCCTTCCTGTAGAAATCCCCAAAACATTTCAGTCCCCTATTATGCCATGAGGAGAAAGTTGAGTCAGTAGCGGGTTTAAACACAGGATTATTTAACAAGGAGTTAAGGCAGTAGGGGCAGTAAATTTAAACTCTTTCCTGAACTGAAACCATATCCTGAGCGTGGCGTTAACCACAGGGTTGCAGGCAAGGCCAGAGGGGTTAATTGCCACCGAGCCAGTTACTAAAGCTAAAGAGAGACTGGGAGCATGACCGTGTTTCTAGACGGTACCAGGGCGCATCAATTGATTTGGACCAGAGTATGATTTTAGTTATATTCGCGGCCCAGTAATAAGATTGAAAATTTGGCAGAAGAGCCCACCATAGAACTTACAATTCTGAAGCGTTTTTAGTCTAACTCTAGGTGTTTTGCCGTTCCACAAAAAATGACGAATGATCGAGTCTACCTTTTTAAAAAACTTTTTGGAAGAAATATAGGTAAACACTGAAAGAAATAGAAGTTTTGGCAGGACACTCATCTTGACAGTATTTATTCTCCCAATCAAGGAGAGAGGAGGGATCTCCATTTCTGAAAGTCCGCCTTAATCTCAGATAGAAGGGAGAGTAATTTTCAGAGTGAAGGGATTTGAAGGACCTGGCTATGTTGACCCCAAGGTACCTGAATCCCGAAGGGCTCAATCTGAAAGGAATGTCTGATTGAGAAAGTCGCATTGCTAGCTTATTGACAGGATAGCATTCACTCTTGGCAACATTGACTTTATACCCTGAAAACCGGCCGAATCTGTGAAAGAAACGAGACTATAGAGGGCAGGCTCTTACTGGATCCGTGACATATAACAACAAGTCATCGGCATACAATGACAATTTCAACTCCACATGAGATCTGGTGATTCCATTAAAAGTAGGGGAGGTCCTCAAGTATATAGACAGGGGTTCTATTGCAAGAGCAAAGAGAAGAGGAGATAGAGGGCAGCCCTGTCTGCAACCCCTATTCAGAAGAAAATAGCCAGATTGAGTGTTATTAGTGGTAATACTAACACAGGGAAGTGTGTAGAGAAGGCGTAACCATGATATAAAATTTTAGCCAAATCCAAACTTAACTAGGACTGCAAATAAATATCTCAGTTCAACTTCGATCGAGCAGCCTTCTCTGCGTCAATCGAAATCACTACTTCAGGTGTGACACTTGTTTCTTTTGAGTAGATTATGTTTAACAAAGTACGAACATTGTAATAGAGTTGGCGCCCCTTTATAAAGCCCGTCTGTTCCTTAGAAATAATTGCTGGAAGGACCTTTTCAAGTCTACAGGCTAAGGCCTTTGCAAGAATCTTCGTATCAACGTTCATTAAAGAGATTGGCCTATAAGATGTACAAATATCAGCATCTTTGTCCTTTTTAAGAGAACACTTATAGAGGCTTGCCTCAATGTAGGAGGAGAGAGCCGAGTAATAAAGATTCGAGATAAACAGAGTGAAGTAATGGAGTAAGTTTGGTCTGAAAAGCCTTCAAAAATTCGACCGAATCCGTCGGGCCCGGGCCTTATTATTTTGCATATTTTGTAAAGCTGAGTTCAATTCTTGAATGGTCAGAGCAGAGTCAATTGACTAACCAGTTCGGGGTTTATGGAGGGAAATTGAAGGTTGTCTAAAAACCTGTGCATATCGGCTGAGTCTGATGGGAATTCAGGCAGTACAGGGACTCATAAAAAGACGAGAAAACAGAGTTAATAACGTCTGGGTCGTCTTGCAATGCTCCTGATCCATCTTTAATACGAGGTATCAGGCGCGCAGCTGCTTGGCGACGCAGTTGGTGAGCTAATAACCTACCCGATTTGTCACCATGTTCGTAGTATCTGGAGGCGGGAGTGGAGCAACAGGCGTTCAGCTTCATTAGTTGTGATAAGATCTAGCTCAGTTTGTAAGGCCACACGCTTCTTTGAGAGAGCGTCAGAGGGGGTGGCGAGTTGTTGGTCTACTGATTCTAAATCAGGCGAGAGCTTCTGAAAAGTTGACATCCTCAATTTCTTTAAGTGTGCAGAGTACGAAATTATCTGGCCCATAAATATGCTTTTAAGGACTCCCATAGTAGCGCTTTAGAGATAGGTTCCAAGTCAGATTGATTAATACCAATAAAATCATCTATTGCACTTGTAATGAATTTATGAAATTTGTCATCAGATAAAAGTGAGGTATTGAAGCGCCACTGGGTGGGATAGCGGGGACCAGAGGAAATCCGAACATCTATAGACACAGGTGAATGATCAGAAACAATAATTGGGTGGTACGAGACATTCGTCAATTCTGGCATATGTTTAGCATCTATGAAAAAGTAATCTATTCGAGAGAAGGTCTTGTGCACATGTGAGTAAAAAGAATATTGCCTACTGCTTGGGTACCGGAGCCTCCAGGGGTCAACAAAGCCATTGTTAGACATGAAATTGTGTAGTGCCTTAGCCATTAGTGATTGAGTTGAGCCAGGTTTTGAGCGATCTAGTTGAGGATCAATAGCACAGTTCATGTCCCCTCCAAAAATCAAAAAACGGTTACTCAGAGAAGGCAGACTCTCAAACATCTTGTTCATAAAGAAGGGTTGTCAAAATTTAGTGCATAAACATTGACTAACAGGGCGGGCACACGAAACAAAGTACCGAGACTATCAGATACCTGCCATCTCTGTCAGAAATGACACTGGTCAGGGTGAATGAGACAGATTTACCAATCAAGATGGCTACCCCTCTGGCCTTCGAGTTGAGACTAGAATGGAATACCTCTGCAACCCAGGGACATTTCAGCCTGACTTGGTCTTTGTTCCTCATGTGGGTTTCCTGCAAGAACACAATGTCAGGTTTTAGCCGCTTTAAATGAGAGAAAACCCTACATCGCTTAACAGCATCCCCTAGACCCTTAATATTCCAACTGATGAACCTTACATTCGAGTCTGAAACATTAGCCATGTGGAAAGTGAATTAAAATAGAAGGCAACCAGGCACCCAACCCCGCACTCCAGGGACACGAAGGTATAAGAAGAGAAAGGAAAGGAAAAAAAAGAGAGAGAAAGGAGCGTAAACAAAAACAAAAACAAACCACACAAACACACACACTGAGCTAACACGTTGAACTCACCCCCAAAGCCCACACCCTCCCCCACAGCACCTACCACTATCCCATCCCCAAGCGACAGGATACCAGTGCTAACTCCACAAGGAGTCACAAACCAAAGGATAAACTCCAGGCTTCGGACCAATTTTGGACACTCATCCTCACCTCAAGCCTGGAGCTCCTGGAAGTGAGAATTTAAAAGATTTCTGGCACACAATAAGGCCTAAATAATAAACCACACAAGGCTGAGAACCATCAAAGGATATGTACAAAAGCATAGTGACTGCTCATTAGAGCAGCAGGAGTCATGGTGCCATTTTTATCAAAATTAAACAAACATGGCTACAGTAATGGTGTATCAGTCAAAGTTATTTTGTAGACCATGTTATTAATTAAGAAGAGTTCCATCCAAAATAAAACAGATAAATAAAACAACATAACTGAAATGGCACCCTCCTTCAAAGTTGTGTTCTATATGCCATGACAAACCCAGGTTCATGTGAGCGTTTTTACAAAGCGGCAGCCTCCCGAGGAGATGTAAATTCCAGCGTGTCATCCCCTCTGGTGATCCGAAGGCGCTGGATGTAACAGTCAAACTTTATGTCTGGGATGTCCCTGAGTTGGCGTCTGGCGTCGTTGAAAGCTGCACGGGCTTTGGCGGTGCGTGTGGTGAAATCGGAAAATGGAGATTGTTGCACCGCTAATCGTGATCTGCCGCTGCGCTCTGGCGCGTCGGAGGATGTCGACACAGTCGGCATAATAGTGTAAGCGTGCTATTATGGGACGAGCGCTGGCGGCTGGCCGATGGCGGCAGGAGTCGGTGAAGAAGCGATGCGCGCGGTCCACAACTGGCTCCTTTCCCAAGTCGAGAGCCTCCTTCAGCAGAGCGGAGACAGTGGTCGCATCGATCGTGCCATGCTTCTCGGGTAAACCGATGATCCTGATGTTGTTACGGCGAGATCTCGCCTCCAGATCCTCGCATTTGCTGTCGAGCTTAACAACTTGGGCCGAGAGTTCGTCCACTTTACCCCTAAGTGAAACCACATCGTCGGTGCATGTTGACAGCGAGCCCTCCACGTCCCTCACAGTCACCCTAAGCACATCCACCTCAGACCGGATAGTCGCCATGTTAGCGGTTAGCTCGGCTTTCACACTCTGTAGCTCGGACTTTATCTGGGTGAGGTTATTAGTCATCGCCGACTCCAGGTGACCAGTTTAATTCAGTAGTGGTTATCTAGACCAAATTAAGAATTAGGCTGTTACCAAAATTTGGTTTAGGTTTGGTGGCGTTCAGCAGTTGAGAGTTTGAGAGGCATCAGAGAAGACTGTGGAGTAATTTTCTAGTTTGAATTTAAGTTCAGTATTCTATTGATATCTTACCAAATATTATTAAGTTTGCTGGATTAAGCCCTAAATTCAGGCCATTTAATTTAGCGTCTAATCATCAAACTCTTTAATATCTGTAAGATGTATATGCAGTATATCACCGTTCCTGGATGGATGGGAGTGAGGAGTGGCTGCAGGTTCTGTCTGGATCTGCTGGATCTCTGCAGGCGACTTCTGCTTGAACTTCACCAGTGGCTCTTTTGGGCATCAGTGGACATCTCTGGACATCTCTGGGGAGTTCTGGAAGCCTTTGGTCATCTCTGGTCCTCTAGTTGACATGGCTCCATCTCAGTCTCTCTCTGTCTCTCCTCTTCACAGCATAGTCTCTGTGCCCTTGCTTCAATTCCCCCCCCCCCCCCCCTTTGTTGGTGGGGGAGGTCGGCTGGATTCACACCAATGTGTCGACAGTCTTTTCTTCTTTTAGTTTCTTCATGACGGCTGGAGTCATTTTCTGCAGCCTGTGTCTGAGCAGAGGAGCTGGATCACATTTTCAGGGCAAAGGAGCAGACAGAGGAGACAAGATGGTCTTGAGGCAGGATGCAGAGTTGGAAGGTTCTGGATAGGCTGTTCTTCATGCCATGAGGTGCTGGGTCCTGAGGAGGCCATTCAGAGGCAGCATTCAGAGTCTTTCAGTCATATCTGGAGCAGAATGAAGATTCTGGAGAGGTTGCTCTTCATGCCATGAGGCGCTGGGCCTGCGGTGGGACAGCATGTCTCTGTCTCTGGGTCATCATTGTTTCCCTCCCCCTCCCAGCATGTGGGAGAGGGAGAACAGAGATGCAGTGGAGAGGATGAAGACCAAAACTTGACTGACTGAAGGACTGAAGAAGAGTAGAGAGAGCACTCAGACAAGCTGAGGCTTTTTATGATCTTTGTTGAAGGTCCAGTGGGGGTGTGACCACTGGTCCCTCCCCATCCACCAAGTTAACTGAGATGATATTCTTTTAACTTATTTGATGTTAATACTGCTGTGTTTTACTTTAATAAAGTTTCTCTATGTGAAAGCTCCCTCTCTCAGCTGTAAAACGACACCAAGCAACCTATAGTAGGAAACCACAGAACAAAACTTGACCAATTAAATCGAAATTAATCAACAAATTAAACACACAGATGAACCATGGTATCAGAGCATGTAGGAAGGTGTTTTACAACAGGCAGATCTATGTATGATTGTGTCTGTAGAGTTAATCCACAACCAATCCCACATGTCACATTTAGTCCTTATCAGAAGGAGGAAAAGGAAGAGGATCTGTGTGGAGACTGATGTTTGACATTGTAACAGTGATACTTATATGACAGTAGCTGAGGAATGAAAGCATAGTTAACCATTAAAATCTTAATGTAATGTTCTGTTCCAGGCAGGGAGAAAGGAAGAGGCCACATTAAGCTTTGGATGTGTCTGGCAGGATTAAAGCAGGAATGTGGGCAATAAAACTCCTCCTCCTGGTGTATGTCCTGGAGTTTCTTGGGTCAGAGAGGAGGAACTGGTCTTATCTGTTTATTCTGCCAGTCATAAAACTTAAACCTTAAGCACTTAGGTGCCACATAGTGTCAGATGGATTTCCTGGGGAGATACTCAGAAATGAGAAGAGTTAAGTTCATTATTTAATGCTCACTGATATGCTACATTACAGAGGCATCACACGGGAAAGGTGCTCCAGGCAGGCGTTGGAGGAGCACTGAAAAATCTTGCCGACAGGCTGGTAGCCTATGGAACGGACATACCTGATGCTGAAGCCTTGCTGCACAACCTGTCAGAGCAGAGTTCAGTGAAACTCTTCAAGGTGACTGAAGAGGACATTGAAACATTTGGAGAGTTAGTGCCCCCATCACTGAAGACAGTGCAGGGCACTCTGAAAGTACATCAGGTAAGGTATCACTCAGTAAACAATCAGATTATGATGATTCCCATTATGTTCACTGAATAAATGTGCAACGTTACTCATATATTTTTCTGCTGTTTTTTTTCAGCTTATTGCAACAGAACCAGGGAAGATCAGAGTGAGGGATGTCTCATGCTTCTGTAAGCCTGCATGTGATTGCTATGCTCCAAAAGAAGTCATTCTCAAAGAAGAGAGCGGAAAATAGGGACTCTATTGGAGTTGGGCAATGGGTGCTCGTTAAGTATGACGGATGCCTGTATCCTGGTATTGTAACACAGGTAGGAATGTGTAGCTGTTAAGTGACGTCAAGGTTTAAAGATTATTACATTGTAATGAGATGGTAATTTCTCTTCACACCATGTCGTGCCACAGTCTCCTGCGGCAGAGTGTGATGCTCTCCCGGCCGAAGCGATATCACATTTGCTGTATATGGAAATATTTGGATGGGCATGAGTGATAACTTCAAATTTTATTTCTGTACAGGAGCTATTTGTCAAGTCTGTCAATAAAAAAACATGAATGTTTACACTATGTGGCTATTCTGAACTATTAATAGAACATGCAAGAAAAAAACAAAAGGTCTACCTTTCATACATATTCAGTAATCATCAATTGAAAATGTGAGACGGTAATGAACTTATTCGGTCAGTGACTCAATAAAACATTCCAAAATGTATTAAAAAACATGTATTGATCATTCATTTTAATTGAGACAGTTAGTTGAGACCCTTGTTGCTACTAATGAGAGAACAAACTAGCAAAATTGACCTAAATTTTTTTTTGCAAAAGTTAGGACAATTTCGTGAGAATCACCCAGCTGGGATAGACTCCAGCCCCCAAATACAGCTTACATGTTGATGTATCAGCATTAATACTCCAATAATATAATATATGATACAATATGAACTGGAGCAGGTACTTTAAAATTTGAGAAATTTTGTAGAACAGTGTTGTATTGACAGCTAACGGACCATTGGTGAAATGTGTTTTGGTAATAATAATAATAGCTGGTTAATGAGTGCTTTACTTTATGTATTTGTGTACTTACTTGATGCCGATAACTGATGGATCAGCTAGCTCAAAAGTTTTGTCTTCACTTTCTCAGGTGAAATGAGCAGCGTGTCTTCTGTTAAACACTTCAGTTGTGTTCCGTTCTGTTCTAACCTGCTTTGATCTGTATTCTAATCTGCTTTGATCTGTATTCTAATCTGCTTTGATCTGTACTGTACCTTCTATTATCATTTGCTTATTTGGTTACCCGGGCAACCGCAAAGTAACTAAGTATTGTCAAAAATCAATAAGTGCATTATTACACATTAATGTATCTTAATGCATAATGCATGTATATACACACACACACACACACACACACATCAGTCTAGTGTCCAGTGACCAGTCCAGTTAACAACAGACAGAGAGTCTAAGCAGGTCAGTTTTTATCCAGACATGCAGTGTAAATTTGAACTCTACAGTGTGTTAAACTGTAGAAAAAGCTTGAATCTCTGCTTGCGGAGGGAATTTTCCAGAGTGGTGCCACAGACGGGTAAGTAACCTTAACATTCACATGTTGGCAACATCTTTAACAAGTTTTTTTTCAACTGAACATGGTTTTTATAGTTTTATTGTTGTCGCTTGAGGAGATGTTGGCAACATGTACCCTTCTGTTCGATGATATTATCGAGTCACAGTTGCTAACAGTTCTCACTGAGATAAGATGACCTATGTTAGCTAAGTATTATTTCTGAAGGCTGCTGACTGAGATAAGAACACATAGCTGGCGTCAAATAAATGCAAAGATAAAATTGTGTCTGCATGAAGGCGAATTGTGTATATTTATATAATTGTATATGTACATAATTATTGTTATTATCTGTGTTTATACAGCTAAGTTGACATGAAGGCTACACATGAAAAAAGATATGGTCTACATGTAGCTGTATAGATACAGCCTGTCTTAACTGATAGCATGAAGCACTTGTTAATCATGATTCAGCTATATTAACTATACTCTTATTTTCATAGTAATCAAGCAAATTGCAATCAGAACAGACCAATAGCTGGTAAGTAGGCCAAGGTTATGGTACAAAATGATGCTTGTAGCTTTACTGTACAACTACCAGAAGCTAGCACCAGCAATGGTTCATAAAGGATCTTTGCTAGGCTAAATACTGGAACCAGTGAACCACTTTAAAAAATGAAAAATGAATCAATTATCAAAATAGTTGCCGATCGACTCATTGATTACTCTGCCAATCCTTTTGGCTCTGACTGACATCTTTTTTGATGCAGGTATTGAGACAAGACTTTTATGATATCTATCCTTAACCTAAACTTACTGTATATCTTACCTTAAATGTGATCTGTCCCTGGCTAACAGCACCTGCCTGGCCAGCGACGGGGACCACGCTGCATGATGTCCTGCAGTCCCTGGATCAAGAAACGTTACAGCCACCTCACCGATGGTGGAACTGTAAAAGAGCAAAAACATGACAGTGAACTCCATAAACTGCCATGTTCAAAACAGGAGCATTAAAACACAAAGTAATATCTGCATTTACAAAGGTGAATCAGCTAGCTTAACAAACTAACTGCAAATACTGTAATATGGGGCAGGGGCATGATGGGAATTGCGGACATAATTTTTAAAAAAACCCATTTCAATTAAAATCTGCCTGTTTATATTAATTTCAATCAACTCAATGTTCTCTCTATTTGTGATTTTATAAATATAATCCTTATGTTTTATTTTCTATTAACTACAATGGGTGCATTTTATTTGAAATTTAATTAAATAGTTGTCTCAAAATCAAAAACACAATCATATTGAATGTATTTTATCTAATACATTAATTCAAATCTACATGAGCACAGAATCATTTCTTACAGTGAAGTGACCCTGTGACCATGATGCCCTCCACCTAGCTGACTATCTACCTGTGACTACACAGGCAAGGTCTCATATCATGTATAAACGTGTTATTTGCTCAGATGTACGGTATGTGTGCGAAAATATGTAATACCACATGACTTCAATGACAGGTTGACCTCTCCTTCTGCTATTTGGAGAATTAAATTACATCAGCTTTCGATCCACCACTACTCAGAGCTTTGGACGATTCATTACCCATTGTGTTAGTTTACACTGAGACAAACTGACAAACAACTAAAAGTCTTCCAATATGTATGTTACTTCTGCCCCAAAGGTCTCCAATTAAAATTTCCAGCAGCAGTGGTCAGAAATCACACTGACAGCAACTCTGTCAGCACTGCTACGTAACGCATAACAGTCTTAATACACACCCGCTGACAGCAACTCTGTCAGCACTGCTATGTAACTCATAACAGTCTTAATACACACCCGCTGACAGCAACTCTGTCAGCACTGCTATGTAACTCATAACAGTCTTAATACACACCCACTGACAACAACTCTGTCAGCACTGCTATGTAACTCATAACAGTCTTAATACACACCCACTGACAGCAACTCTGTCAGCACTGCTATGTAACTCATAACAGTCTTAATACACACCCACTGACAACAACTCTGTCAGCACTGCTATGTAACTCATAACAGTCTTAATACACACCCGCTGACAACAACTCTGTCAGCACTGCTATGTAACTCATAACAGTCTTAATACACACCCGCTGACAACAACTCTGTCAGCACTGCTATGTAACTCATAACAGTCTTAATACACACCCGCTGACAACAACTCTGTCAGCACTGCTATGTAACTCATAACAGTCTTAATACACACCCGCTGACAACAACTCTGTCAGCACTGCTATGTAACTCATAACAGTCTTAATACACACCCACTGACAGCAACTCTGTCAGCACTGTTATGTAACTCATAACAGTCTTAACTCATAACTCATAACAGTCTTCCCTCTGGTTCAAGCCTCACGTAGGTCTGCCTGTGTTGATCTGTATTCTGATCTGCTTTGATCTTTATTCTATTCTGCTTTGATCTGTATTCCATTCTGCTTTGATCTGAATTCTAATCTGCTTTGATCTGTATTCTATTCTGCTTTGATCTGTATTCTATTCTGCTTTGATCTGTACTGTACCGTCTATTATCATTTGCATATTCGGTTACCCGGGCAACCATAAAGTAACTAAGTATTGTCAAAAAGTGCATTATTACACATTAACGTATCTTAATGCATAATGCATGTATATACACACACACACACACACACACACACACACACACATCAGTCTAGTGTCCAGTGACCAGTCCAGTTAACAACAGACAGAGAGTCTAAGCAGGTCAGTTTTTACCCAGACATGCAGTGTAAATTTGAACTCTACAGCGTGTTAAACTGTAGAAAAAGCTTGAATCTCTGCTTGCACAGGGACTTTTCCAGAGTGGTGCCACAGACGGGTAAGTAACCTTAACATTCACATGTTGGCAACATCTTTAACAAGTTTTTTTCTGAACATGGTTTTATAGTTTTATTGTTGTTGGTTGAGGAGATGTTGGCAACATGTACCCTTCTGTTCGATGATATTATCAAGTCACAGTTGCTAACAGTTCTCACTGAGATAAGATGACCTATGTTAGCTAAGTATTATTTCTGAAGGCTGCTGACTGAGATAAGAATTGTTAGGAAAAAGCAGGTGGTTTATCTCTCCTTATAGGGTACTTGTGATTGCTTTTCCCTTACTTCAAATGTGGATGGTACTTTCCCTAGATGCTTCCCATACTCTACCCAGGCAAATGGTACTTGTAAGAGTCTTTTACCGTACTTTACCCAACAGTGCCCACAGGGCAAATGGTACTATGCTAGTTTCTTCCCACACTTTACCTCTCTGGTAATGTTCTTCCCGTACTCCACTATTTGAAAGGTACCTTGCAGTCCTTTCCCCTACTATAAGCAGTATTAAACCGGAAACAAGTGTCTGACTCCCAAGACGAGTTGCTCTACCTTTCACCTGCTCTCCTGTGTGGTCTTAGAGAGGAAGAGATAACGAGGAGATCAAAGTGAAATCACTTTTAATGATTTCCAGCAAGTCAAAAGTGTAATTTACAGATCTGGGTGTTCCAAGCCCTCGCACAAGGCTATTTTCAATCTTTAAATAGCTGACAAGTTTCACTTTCTAACTAGGCGTTGTCTTGGGTCTTGAGGTGTTGGATGTCATCAGTTCTTCTCCTCATTGGTTGATATTTGGTGCAAAAGAGGCGTCCCGAGGCGCCACACTGGACCTCAAAGTGTTATTGTGTGCCCACCGGAGATATCTCCGGCCAAAGGAGATAAGGACACATTCCTGTACTCTGTGAATCTCTGTTCTTTGTCTGAAAACCATGAAACTACTTTTACACTATTCATTAGGGGTGTAACGATTCGTTTTAACAATGATTCGATTCGTATCACAATTCCTGGTTGCCGATTCGATTCCAGGACGATATTGGTTCATTTTGAATGATCTGATCTGAAATGATTCAGTGCCTTGAAATCGATTCAGTAACTTGTTAGCCAAAAATTCAACCAGTGTGACTGAAATAAATACCTGGATACTGGGCAGTGCAGGTGAAGTGTCCTAGATTCCTGTTGTTTCTTGTAAGGAATCTGAATCAGGTATAAATTAACTATGGAAACAAACATGTAAACAACAACTGATGGCAAATGCATTCAATTTTATTTAAACAAAAGTGCATCCAACACTTGAATCAATAGGAGGAAGTGCAGTAAGTGAAACCAGCATTTTTTCAGCAGTAGATTTATCTGCTACTTCTGATTTTGTTTTTCAACATAAAAAAGACACAATATTCATGTCAAAAATAAAGTGCAACCAACATCTCTTCAGGTTGAATTAACAGTAGGTTTACCTGTTACTTTTGCTGTTTTCAACATAGAAATAACAAATACAACATTAACATCAAAAATAAAGTGCAACTAACACCTTTTCAGGTTAAATGAGCAGTGGTTGAACCTGCTACAGCTCCCATTTTAATAAACAAACAGCTGTGCACTAATACAGAAGATCAAGTCTCACCAACTAGTCTTCAATGACTACAGATTTTTTAAAAAAAAATATCAACTGATCAACATGATCTGGCCGCAGAACACTTCTCTGTGCGTTCACTATGTCGCCAGCTGTACTAAAAACTTCGCTCTGCTGGCACACTGGTGCCGGGAATACACAGGTAGCGTTTACAAGGGTTGAAAGTAGAGGTAGCTCTTTTTCCTGAGCTCTCCACCACTTCATGGCATTTTCAGTCAATGGCAACGCATCTTTTGCTCGGTACCTTATCACCTCTGCTCTGGCTGTCTCGCTTGTGGATTTTCTTTCTCTTTGGGTGAAGGAATCTCCAAACAAGCGCATCAAGGCTTTCTTCTTACAGGGAGGTGACCCACTTGGAGCTACAACATAAGAGCTTTATTTCAAAATATAGTTGTGTTTCTCATTTCCCATTAATACAAAACAAGAACAATCTATTGTTATCAAATGAAACACACCTGTGGTCTCTTCCTTGAATCCTGACAGCTTTGTGCTTGAGCCTCCCTCGTCTTCCTCCTGACTTTCCATTGCTTGTATCTATGGATATAAGAATGTGTGAACTGTTAAAATTTCTGCTCTGTAAGACTACACACAGAAATGTATACAAAGATAAAACAACAGATGAGAGTTGAGAGAGGACAACTGAAAGGAGAGAAGAGAACAGAGCAGAGGAAAGAGGAGAAAAGAGTTACCTGGTGGAACACTTCTGCCTCAAGAACCAGTTTTGCGTAGACCTGTTCTCTGTCCTCTTTTTCCAGGTAGGGCAGTTCTTTAAATCGTGGGTCCAATGCTGCTGCTGTTTAAAGAACAAGAATATTGCATTGTATTATTAAATTAAGTTGCAACTGATGACCACTTCCTCATGCACAAAATAGTCAGTAAATTAAACTTTAGTATGTTTTTTAAAAGAAATATGGCACAGTAATGAGATAAATATATTGCAGATATTCTGTTAAGTTTTCAACTCAACACAAATTAAAAATTGAAAAATGCAGTGTGTGTTTTACAAATCAGTTGAGTAACCTAAAATATTAACTACAGTAACTAAGATTTTAATTAAGAGCCCAAATTATTTACCTATGTTGAGAGCATCTTGGGTGCCTCTGTAGCGTGTGGAGAGGTCATCAGCCATCACCCTCTTAATCTCTGCAACCAGGGTTGAGTCGTCTTCACGTGGCTGTAGGTGTTTCAGCAGTTTGGCTTGAAGAGGAGCAATTACAGAGAGAGTTGGCTGGTCTTCCTCACACATCACAGTGGTTGCCATTTTGACAGGACCCATCAAATGAACAATGTCCTCCATGTTGGCAATGTCACTCTCACTTAGCGTGCCTACATCTGTGACACCCTTGCGCAGATCCTTGGACATCAGAGTTGCCATTACAGCTGGCTGTTGTTCCAAAAAAAGTTCAAGCATGTCGAATGAACTGTTCCATCTGGTGATTATGTCCTGGATCAGTTTATGTTGTGGTAAATCCATCAGCTTTTGTTTTTTTTCCGTAGGACGTGACATGCAATTGGGCTGCGGTGAAAATATCCAACAATTTTTCGCACTCTCCCCAACAACCTGGAAGCACGGTCCACCCCAAACCCTTGTGCGAGGCAAGGTTGAGTGTGTGTGCGAAGCAAGTAATGTGTGGACTGAACTGGGCTTCTGCACTGGCCACAATCATGTTCCTGGCGTTATCTGTGACGATGGCAGGATTCTTGTCTGAGATTTTCCACTCCGTGCAGGCTTCACGCTTGTAACGCACCAATATTTTTACCAGTATGGGCCTCAGTTAAAACTCTGGTTTGCAGAACAAAGGTCTTCATTTTCCACTCCTGATCAATGTGATGAGAGGTAATTGTCACATACCCTTGATTTGAGCATGATGTCCAGCCATCCGTCGTTATCGCTACTCGTTCAGCTTGAGAGGCGACAGCTTCACATCAGTCTTAATACGTTCGTACAATGCAGGAATAACCTTTTCCGAGAAGTGTGGTCAGCTCGGTATCTGGTACCGTGGCTCCAACGTTTGAATCATTTCACAGAACCCGGATTTTAAACCACACTGTAGGGCCGCATGTCTTTGCAGATAAACTTGGCAATTGTTGCCGTGATGTTTCGCCCGAGCTGAATTTTGGCCAAGTCTCTGACTAAACATGCTAGCGAGGCCTGAGGCTTCTTCAGAGGTCATGTTACCTTGCGCTGCTGCTGCAGCGGGAACGCTACAAGAGGTGCCTGGACGGTCGGCGTTCTGTGAAATCCCATGGCGCCTTAGTAGGTGGTTGGAGAGATTTGTTGTGTTGCTGTTGTATTTTACTTGGCCTTTACATATCCTGCAAACAGTGAGCGACTTATTTAATACATCTCCGTCTTTGCAAAAGCCAAAGTGTTTCCACACACTGGACCGCAATTGTGGCTTGAAAATTTCACGCTCGCCGGCTTCTCCCCCGCCATCTGCCATGTTGTGTTGTCTGCTGGTGCTTGGTAATGACGTTTCACACAGGAAGCGGCACGTAACGTTTAACGTCTTTCAAAAAACATACCCATAGTTTGCCGTGTTTAAGTCCAATGCATTATTTCCTAGTATCGATACAATCGATGGATTACATTTGAAACAATGTTTGATCTGGGCGTCGTCAGAAGGCCAACTTGCGAGCACAGATCAATGTAGTTGGCTCATAGGAATATAAATCGATACATAGATGGAATGGATAAATCGTTACACCTCTACTTTTCATTATACATAATAAAGCATTTCAACATATTTATCAGAATAAAATAGTAAACCTCACAACTAGTAAAACTGTATATGACTGAATACATCATAACGTTATAAGTGTGTATAATTAAAACAAACCATAACTAGTAAAAATATCTGATAATAACAAACCATAACTAGTAAACATGTCTATGCTTAAAACAAATCATAAAATAGCACAAGCATGACCTTTCACATCTCAACAGGGCCTATCTATCATGTTAGGGAAAAATCACTTTTAATGATTTCAGCATTAAAAGGGGGCTCCAAGCCCTCGCACAAGGCTATTTTCAATCTTTATATAGCTGACAAGTTTCACTTTCTAACTAGGCGTTGTCTTCAGGTCTTGAGGTGTTGGATGTCATCAGTTCTTCTCTTCATTGGTTGATATTTGGTGCAAAAAGAGGCGTCCCGAGGCGCCACACTGGACCTCCAAAGTGTTATTGTGTGCCCACCGGAGATCTCTCCAGCCAAAGAGGTAAGGACACATTCCTGTACTCTGTGAATCTCTGTTCTTTGTCTGAAAAACATGAAACTACTTTTACACTATTCATTATACATAATAAAGCATTTCAACATATTTATCAGAATAAAATAGTAAACCTCACAGCTGGTAAAACAGTATATGACTGAATACATCATTGTGTGCGTATAATTAAAACAAACCATAACTAGTAAAAATATCTAATAATAACAAACCATAACTAGTAAACATGTCTGTGCTTAAAACAAATCATAAAATAGCACAAGCATGACCTTTCACATCTCAACAGGGCCTATCTATCATGTTAGGGAAAACAGAACCTCTTTTTCCCTCTGTGTGAATCCTTCCTATTGTCTCCTGGAGATACATAACTGCAATGAGCACAAAATTATTGGTTACAAAATGCTTAGAAGTGTACAGGCTGAATCAACAAGAGTCTGGAGAAGAATACATTGTAATTTTACCATGCACTCTGAGTGAGAAAGACCTAGGCAGTAGGATGAGAATAATGTGACCTTAAAAAGAGAAACAAATTCCAGTTTGCAGCTTTTATGTGCAGCTGAAAAACCATCTTTTAAGCGATGCCTCTGGTTATATGATTTTTAAACTTAGGCTAATAAAAATATAGCTACAATCTAACTAAATGCATACACAAAATCCTAACACTAGCTTCTGGTAGTTGTACAGTAAAGCGACAAGCATCATTTTGTACCATAACCTTGGCCTACTTACCAGCTATTGGTCTGCTCTGATTGCAATTTGCTTGATTACTATGAAAATAAGAGCATAGTTAATATAGCTGAATCATGATCAACAAATGCTTCATGCTATCGGTTAAGACATACTGTATCTATACAGCTACATGTAGACCATATCTTTTTTCATGTTTAGCCTTCATGTCAACTTAGCTGTATAAACACAGATACAATAATTATGTACATGTATAATAGGAGGGGCAATTTCCCCTATTTAGATGTTACAGTCAAGGCAAAGACCTAGCAAGTAGGCTAATTAGCGATTAGTTTTACTCGCGATTAGCATACTAATAAACATGAATTTGGTCGTAAAAATGTTGCTATAAGACAGGCAGTACATTACCATAAGACAGACGATGTTGCACTAAACATTTCAACCATTTATGACAAATATTCTATCACTTCACAGGCATAAACAGAAGGTAGAATACAGATAATGCTAGCTTGCTAAATAAGATAAGATAAGATAATCCTTTATTCGTCCCACAGATGGGGAAATAATGACAAGTTAACGTTACCTACCGTCTCCACGGGCACAATTCGCCTTCATGCAGAGACAATTTTATCTTTGCATTTATTTGACGCCAGCTATGTATTCTTATCTCAGTCAGCAGCCTTCAGAAATAATACTTAGCTAACATAGGTCATCTTACCTCAATGAGAACTGTTAGCAACTGTGACTCGATAATATCATCAAACAGAAGGGTGCATGTTGCCAACATCTCCTCAACCGACAACAATAAAACTATAAAAACCATGTTCAGTTGAAAAAAAACTTGTTAAAGATGTTGCCAACATGTGAATGTTAAGGTTACTTACCCGTCTGTGGCGCCACTCTGGAAAATTCCCTCTGCAAGCAGAGATTCAAGCTTTTTCTACAGTTTAACACGCTGTAGAGTTCAAATTTACACTGCATGTCTGGGTAAAAACTGACCTGCTTAGACTCTCTGTCTGTTGTTAACTGGACTGGTCACTGGACACTAGACTGATGTGTGTGTGTGCGTGGGTGTGTATACGTGGGTGTGTGTGGGGGTGTGTGTGTGAGATTGATAATGTCATCAATCACACAGTGATGCTGTGTTGATGGAGGTGCATGAATATCATCGAATTCTGCTGGCCACCCCTACATAATTTCAACACCCCTTGGGCCAGAGCCACCCCTATGATAAAGTCTAGACACGCCCCTGGTGTGTCTACCATCCACATTAAATATGTGCCTGTCCAAGATTCATGTTACAAACACACACACCGAAGCATGCACTTTGTGCTTTGCTGTGAAGATTAAATCAGAGTTCGGGGCTTTTATTTTGAAAGGACAGTCATAGCCACAGCTTCCTGTGAGGAAACAGCTACCCCTCTGGAGTTTGAGGCTTTTATTCTGAAAAATGAGTCTGATTCACAGCAGTTAATCCTATGTGGATCCCCCACTGACACACATCAACATCCATTCACACTCTGCCACTGATTATAAGCTGACCTGTAAAATTACCTCTCGTTAAAAAAAAACTGTAAAGAGTAGAGCTTAGATTTTTGGATGTGAATGATGCTATGGTCATGGAGGTGCATGCATATCACCTAATTCTGCTGTCCACCCCTGCATGGCTTCAACACCTCGTGGGGCACCCCTATGAAAAGTCTAGGCACGCCCCTGGTTTGTCTCCCACACTGGCTCTCACTGCCTGCCACTGATTTCAAGCTGAGTTGGACCTGTCGAACTCCTCTGAATGAATCAAAACCGTAAGGAGTACGGCTTTGGGGTTTGGACGAGAGGCGGCAGGAGTGGTGTAAATTTGATGTCTCTAGCCCACTCAGAAGGCCGACAGCAGCAGGTTAAACACAAGAGGTTTCTCTGCTTTCTCACGTCTTTTCCTCTGAAAAATAACATTGGACTCTATGGAGGGATTTTTGAGGTGCTGCCCTAATTAAGGGTCTGAAGCCAAAACTATAAATCTCACAGACACCACAGACACATTATTACGACCGGGGCCCAGAAATTTCCAACGTTTTGCTGTAAAAATTATGTCGATTGGGCGTACATAGCCCTCACAATCGCGATTTAAATATATTTTACGACAATTTAGAAGCTGCTCTCCACTCTAGGTGAGTAGTTCTCCCACTCTAGTGCACATAATAGACACCCATGTTTACCACTAAGGGACAGCACATGACTTTTCAGGGAAATTGTGATGAAGGCCTGGATTTCTTACTTACAAAATGCAAAGCAATAACCAAGTGGAACCCCATAAAATTGTCTTGGAGTATCAGCACTGATATAAAATAGTGGTGTCAATAAGGTTGAGAGGAAAAAAACATCAAAGGAGCACTGGGTTTCTTCTTTGAGCCAAGGATCCACAATACTGGGAAAATTCATACCTCAGAAACATTGAAGGAGTACAAGACACACACACACACACACACAAATACACGCACACACACACACACACACACACACACACACACACACACACACACACACACACACACACACACACACACACACACACACACACACACACACACACACACACACACACACACACACACACACACACACACACACACACACACACACACAAATACACACACACACACACACACACACACACACACACACACACACACACACACACACAAACACATTCACCGACTTCAGCCTGCAGACCTTCCAGCTACCGGGGGGGTTTGGTTGTTGAAGGGTAGTGACTTGCTACTCAGAGACTGACAGATTGACATGGAAACAATACATGCCAAGTCATGTCAACCAAAGTTGTCCAGAGATGTCCACAGATTTCCAAAGATGACCACTGATGTCAGAGAGAGAGAGACCGGCGATGAAGCGACTCAAGCCGAAGTCGCCTCCATGGGATCCAGCAGATCCAAGCACCCGAGGTCCAGACAGAACCTGCAGCCACTCCTCACTGCTCAACACCTTCCATCTATCTACGAGCAGTGATATGATACACCTACTGTACATGTTCACATATTAAAGAGTTTGATGATTCAATACTAAATTAACTGGCCAAATTTAGTTTATCTAGAGAACTTAATAATACTGAATAATAAAATACTAAAACTTAGATTCAGAATAGTAAACTGCTCCACAGCCTTCTCTGATGCCTCTTTAACCCTCAACTGCTGAGCAGTTGCACAAACCCTGAATTAAGTGTTGTTAACAACAGTACAACTCTTAATGTGGTTCATAGATATCAATCACTGAATCTAACTGGTCACGGTGAAATAATTAATCATTTGTTCATCCATCATTCCTAAATATTAATAATTCATTCTGTTATTGTCACATAGAAATAATAACATTTATTCATCCATCAATCTTCCTGCATTCTGTTATTTTCTATTTTCTATTCTATTATTTTCTGTCAGTAGTCTGGTCATGTAGTTTGTCACATTAATCATTTATTATTAGTTATTTTCTGTGACAGTAGTAGTCTGGTTATAGTTTGTCAAATAAACATCTCATTTATAAAGAACTTGGTTATTTGATTTGTGTGTGTATATAAAGTAATTGAATCACTGTACACTAGGTCAAGAACTCCGTAGCACCCTGAGATTAAGAGACTCTATTAATTAATGTCAAATTCACAAGTTTTCCCTGTTTTAGCAAAACTGGGTGGCGCCCTGATAATTTCTACTATGAAGAGTGTAATACTGAGTTATACCTGAAGCTGAGTGTCACTACTGTCCTTTACCTTTTATGACAATTCATGCTTTATAATTAATGACTTAAGAGTTACTGGTTATTAATAAATTGTTTGATATTAATTAATAATTTATGATTAAATCTGCTCCGGAGTATTCATGCTACACCATGCAGTAATAAACTGAATGTTTGATGTTATTCATTTTATTATTTTAAACATTTAAAACAAACAACATTTTTGAATGAATTGAATTCTTAACAATTAACAGCAACACAGAACAAAACAAATGAAACAGTTTTTCAAAGCATGGCTTCATCATCCTCCATGATGAGGTGGAAGGAGTCCAGGGGTCCAGGGCATCCATGGGATCCTGGGGGTCCAGGAGGTCTTGGGGGTCCAGGGATCCAGGGGACCTCCTGATCTCATGCACAAGGCCTCCACGGTACATCACCTTTACCTTGTTTATGAATGTGGGTGGGACTGCCATTGTTTTTTCCCACATACAGTATGTAATGGGATGATGTGGCTGGTGAATGTGCCGTCAAGCACCTCCACCTTTCTGCCATCCAGCCGGACGCCCTCCACGGTGAACATGATATCAATATCTCCAAACTGAAGGACAAAAACACATTCACTTTACTGCTGCATGGACTTGCTTATGTGACAATCAGTAATATATGAATAATAAAGTGGCCATCAATACAATGATGAATCATGTTAGTCATACAGTTTGGCGATATTGCCGTGTTCAGCATTTCACCATCTTTCAGACCATGAAATCTTCATAAATCACACTTTAACATGGGTGTCTATTGCGTGCACTAGAGTGGGAGAACTACATGCCTGGAGTGGAGAGCAGCTTCTGAATCATCTGAAAAAATATTCAGAGGCTGCTCTCCACTCTCTCTCACGCTTTCAATTAAGCTGTCTTAGAGGCGGAAGGCACCCTGGACAAGTCTCCACCTCATCGCAGAATAAATATAATGAATTAAATAAATATGTCACTAATAATTTAAAAAGAAATAACAATTAATAATAATTAATAAGGAACAATCACTGCTAACATTTCATGGGGGGGGACACAAATGTCAAAACCTCATCAGTGAGCTTTTGAGATTAAGGGTGGGGGGCACATTCACTGCTTCCTCTGGAAATCCTATAAACCTATTTTTCCACGCTGCCTGAGGGATGACCCGCTCTGTGTCCCTGTCGTCCAAGATTTCAGCGGAGCCATCTGCCAGATATCTGATGCCCTGGACCTGAATGAATGTCACTTCTGAAATCAACTAGAGAGATAATAAGACAGATGAACCAGCCTAGTGTGATATCCAGTAAAGGTCTAATGGTAGAGTAGACATTCTGTCTACATTAATTCACCTACCTCAACCCATGACATGTTTGTTGACTGCAGGGTCAGTCCGTATGGATGGAATGGTCTTCTGTTCATATGGCTAACCTTGATTAGCATTCCTCTCTCAATTTTGGTAAGGTTGGCCTTCCTCCACAAAACGATTTTAACCTCTGAGTCCTCCTAAAACAATAAAACATATTGCATGAGCAGTGTTTATATGTGACTGAGGCACACATTGACAGAGAGAGAAAAGAAAAAGTAGGGGAGAGAGAGAGAAGGACATGATGACACAATAGTCCTGGACCACTAATCCTCATCCTTACCCTAACTCTAAAAACTTAAGTACTTGGTGATATCAGATCATCCAAAAAGGAGATGGGACTGTTATTTTTGAGTGACAACTTTTAGGACAAATCACATCAGTTCAATAATTCCTCACCTCTTTCAGGGTTACCATGTGATATGGCACAACTGTGCCTGTCGGTGTCTTACTCAGCTGCACTTCTTCAAGCTAAATGTAACAAGAAAATGAAGCTTTTTAAAAACAAATGCCATAAAAACCTTAAAAAAATCAATTAGGGAATCTGTGATGTGTAAATGCAATTCATCAAACATTGTAAAAACATATATGAAATGTATTTTTGGACTAATAGTGTAAGGACAAACACATTATGTTACTTAAGCAAGTGATCAGTCCTCTGACTGTCACAACCTGAAGCACATTTCTGTCACACTTGTGCACTTTTTCAATGTGAGCAAGTGTGATGGCGGGTTAAGAAGCCACACGGCCTTGGCTTGAACTTCATCCTCCACATCAAAAGGAAGGCAGGAATATATGGCCATGTCTTTTTTACAGAGGATAGTGGGGAGTGAAAATTTTGAGACGCCATAATTTTTTCAACATATAATAATGACCCTCTATCACGTGGTTAACAAAGTCCTCATAAATCACAAATTTGGCCACATTTTTCCCATCAGGGCCACAGGCACAGACGTTTTCGGCTGTGGCAAGAGGCCTTACTGCCCCATCTTCCACCTCCCACCTCAGCACTCTCACTGACTCCTGTATGGCCATTACTTTAACCTGCAGAGAGGGCAGTCTCTCATAGGGCGAGCAGGGTTTAAATACAGACATGAATGCCATTCTGAAAAACAGAAACACGAAAATGTGGTTTTATGAGGCAAGGTGAAATCATTTAGGTTACAGAACAAACACAATGACTTAAAATGTTTTATTTTTCCCAGCAGCCTGTGGACACATAAGGAAGTGTTTATGAAGGAAGTTGATTCCTACTCCAATACAGTAGGGGGCAGTATGCAGCTTTTCTGCTGGGTTGCAGTCTACCATTGAAGAAAGAAGTAGTTCTGGGGCAGCTGTGCAGAGGAACGGAGCTGCAGATGCAGGGAAGACTGAATGTTAGGTCGCTTTCACACTGACAGTGTGAAAGTGACTTCAGTGACTATAAAGTCCTTGCTGTGACCTGAAACTGTGACTGTGTAAACGGATAATTCTATTCAACTGACAGTTCAATGGAACTGTTGCACTGAACGTAGTCTGATGTTAGTAGGGCTGCTACAAACGATTATTTTGATAATCAACTAATCACCCATTATTTTTTTCGACTAGTCGACTAATCGTAAATTGATCATACGTAAATTGAACGTCAAACATAGAGCTTATCACACCAGCATGCAGCTGCTCTTATATAACCATCATTAGCTTTCAGCTTGAAGTGTTTAAGGTATATGATAATTAAAAATAAAGACAATTAAGATGATAATTCATTAAACCTTTAATGAAACATGCAGTTTGTAGCACAAACAATTCTTTAACTGTGTAGCATAAAGTGCAAACAGCTGAGTAAAATAAGGATAAGGCACTGGCCTAAACAAGACAAAAATAAATACCTTTTTTTTTAGGTTTTTCTTTCCTTCATTTGTCTCTGGCATCAAACATCGCTACATTTAAATAAAATGAGGTAGGCATCTGAAACTAAGGAATTATTCACAATAATGAAGTTTTGGTCTCACTGACTCAAATATAACAAAAGTGCATCACAGCTGTACTCAACTTAACTACGCTCTGACTCTATATAATCCCAAACTGCTCAAGGCTCTTGTTCATAGCCAGGAAAGTTAGCATGTCTTGGAGAAAGGCTTGCTCTCTTTTGAGAGCAGATGTTCCCCGCTGCAGAGAAAATCCGCTCTGATGGGCTGGAGGTTGCAGGGATGCACAGAAAAGTTTTAGCTAGCTTTGACAGCGTGGGGAAACGCCCCTCATTTTCACTCCACCACTTGAGAGGATCATCCTTTTTAGAGAGTGTGGCCTCTCCAAAGTACAGCCAAACTTCACTTGGATTTTTCGGTCCTCCTCAGATACTCATTTTCACTGAAACTGTCTGAGTCAGACTGAAGGAGGGTTTCCAGAGCACTCTTTCCATCTGAACCATTGGCCCTCTGCAGTCTTGCATCCTGTGTCCCAGTCGTTTTTGTTTCTTTGACAGCAAGTACTTCAACACTCCCCTGCAGTCTGATGCCATCTTCAGGAGTCAAAACCTTCAGCTTTCTGTATCTGGGGTCCAAAGCTGCAAGAATAACTGGATTTTCTTTGTCTGCTGAGAGAGTGCAAATACTCCCCCATCTCTGTGTTATCCCTTTTTCTGCACTGGTAATGAAAGCTTTTCCTGAGCTTGTCTCAAACTGGCTTTGGTGTACAGCCTGTGTCAGCCCTTTGACCACCTGTGGAAGACCTGAAATGGTTGTGTACTGCTGTCCACTCAGGTAAACAGTAGCAGTCTCAAAGGTGCCAACCCTTGCTTCAGTTCTTCAAGCAGCTCCTACTGCTCTGGCTTCAAGTCAAAGTAGTGTTTCTCCCTTGGCGTTACCTCGAGATCTGAGAGCGTGGCAGTGAGAGGCCAGCTCTGTTCAAGGAGTCTGTCTATCATATGAATGTACTGTTCCATCTTGTGCTGACATCCTGATCAGTGCATTTTTCTTAACATTCATTTGCTCCTGTTTCATCCTGAGCTTTGTACTAGCCAGCTCGCTTCTCATAAAGTGCTCCACTAGCTGCCTGGCAGCGCCTAGTGCTCTGCTGATGGTGGTTTCTTTGAGAGCAGTGTTGACTATGAGCTGGAGTGTGTGTCCAGCACAGCGGATAGAGACCCATCCATGTTTTCTTCAAGCAGTCACATTGCTGCCACCATATCTGAACCACTGTCATGAACTTCTGCTTTTATTTTGGTGGGCAAGATGTCTCTTCCATCCATGTCATTATATGTGCACCAGTATGCCTCTCCTCAAGAGGCATGGTGGAAACGTTGAAGGTCTTCATCTTCCAATCTTCACTCAGGAAATGGCAAGACACACCAAGGTAAGCCTCTGTTGCACGACTGGTCCACACATCAGCAGTCAGAGTGAGGAAACTTTTGACACCCTGAGGGTCTCCTTTACCTTAAAGACATGAGGTGATTTGGAAGAATAGTAAGCATTAGGAATAAAATTATATACAATATTTTTCATTATTAACAATATTTGTCAGTTTATGCATAAAGCTTTAAATTTATTTACTTATTCAATAATTCAGTTATCAGATACAGTGAAGTAGGTTAAATATTAAACATTCAACATATAAGTAAACCAGTAAAAGTGCCTTAACCAAGATTAATTTATTGGTTGCTCAGTCAACAAGTTCTTAATATTATTTCATCATGACATTTGTAAAATTCTTGATTGCTGTGAGAGAGAGTGAGAGCTCTATGATCTTTTAATTCTTATGTCTTTGAATGTTGCTTGTTCATTAAATCATTTAATCATTTATTTATTTTACTGTGTTACTGTTGCTTTGGCAATACATTTTAATATATCTGCCTGGTAGGTAGATATATGGTGGTGGTGTTAACTAACGTCAGCTTTAACTCCTGTAAAGTGGTTAAACCATGAAGTTGATGAAGCGACTCGCTAGCTCGGTACAGCTCAGACTAACGGTCCAGCCGAGCTACTGCTGGAAGAACGGTTTAGTTTGAACAAAATTAACATTCACCTTTTTCTTCTTAGACTGGAGGGAAGCTGTTAAAATGATTTAAGTAACAGTTTACATTTTTACTGTGTGTGAGCATCACTTATGTTAACCCTCGTGCACCCCTCAAAATTACATCCAAATAAGGTCCTCGTGTACACAAAAAGGCCATCTCATGAAAGTGCAATAAAAATGCAATACTTTGATATTTTTTTTTACTTTCACTGCATAAATCTGTTAATCAACTTCAGACCAATCTGTATATACAAAGATTATTCTAACTTTTCAAGTATTTTAATGTTTTTATGTTCTTTTTTGTCACGGAACCCTGATTTTTTAGACAGGAAAAACACAAAATATGCAATATTTTCAAAAATGAGGTGCACAGTCAAATATTTCTGATGATGATATTACAGTCTTGACTAGCTCAATAAATGATAACAATATGGATCTTAATGCATTATTATTTTTGGCACAAGGAGAATTTTTTTTAAAATTTACATCCAAACAAGCTCCTCGTGTGCACAAAAAGGCCATCTCGTGAAAGTGCAATACAACTGCAACAACTATGACCAATCCATAGATATACTTTATTTATTATTCATAACATTGCAAAAATTCATAAATTTTACAAATAACAAAACATCAACATTATATCAAATAATATTGATTGTCTGAACAGAACAGTGAGTGGATACTACTAAAGGTTATGAGGACATAAATCTGTTCACACAGTCACATTGTGGAGACTCACTGTCCTTAGGGGGGACAAAGTGCAGGTCCCCATAATGTAAACAGTTACATTTTAGGCTGAAGACTTAGAGAACATTTATTGTTAGTGTAAGGTTAGATTTTGGTTAGGTTTAGGATTAGGATTACTTGGGTACTGGTTATGGTTAGGAAATGAATGTAATACCGCTTTCACACTGAAATTAGCGTGTCACGGCGGGTTTTTCTAAACCGCGTCAACACGGCTCGGATCGGCATTTGGGCTCTTTCACAGTGCCAGCTGATGCGGCTCTGACCTCCAGCTGTGAGAGCTGCTTCCTGTTTTTTCCTCCCTCCCATACGTCACCGCGTTGACAACGTGAACACTGCAAGGTAAACAATGGACAGCACGGACATGAGCGAGTCACGTTAGCATTGTTGTTCCGTGCGTTGCAATTTGTCCCTTTTGCAAAGTGTACAAACCCAGTGCAGCACTTATACTAATACTAGTACTAATGCATACTGCCATGATCGATAAAAAAGGTGTGTCTGAGCTCTGTACAAGCTGTATATAAACACGGTCATGTAGTTCACACCGGGATTCCCCAATCGGTGGGATTTCCCCAGAATGATGTCGGACTAAATCACATATGCGCTCCTATTAAAATGATGTCGCTGCACATTTGATTTGTTTGATTCAATAAAATCTCTGTCCTTCAGAGATCAGTCTCTGGAGATCAACAGATAGACTGATCTTATAAGTGATCACCTCTGCAGCTTCACACTGACAGCCTGACAGGCTGCTCAGTGACTAAAGCAGAACGCGACAGGCAGATACATCAACTTCATCGGGGAAATAGCGGGTCGACGTGAGTCAACGTGAGTCAACGCGGGTTGACGCTGCTTGACTTTCACACTGTAGCCAGTCAGATCAGAGCCGATAAACTCCTGGGTCGATTGCCGAGTCGTTGACCCACACCAAAATGCCGCGTTGACCCTCTCACGTCGACGGAGGTTTTTCGTGCAGTGTGAAAGGGGCTCAAGTCAATGTAATGTCCCCACAAAGGAGGAATACACAGTGTGTTTGTGTGTGTGTGTGTGTCTGTGTCTCTCTGGGTGTGTGTGTCTCTGTGTGTGTATGTGTGTGTGTGTGTGTGTGTATGTATCTTGTACTCCTTCAATGTTTCTGAGGTATGAATTTTCCCAGTATTGTGGATCCTTGGCTCAAAGAAGAAACCCAGTGCTCCTTTGATGTTTGTTTTTTTTTCTCTTAACCATATTCACATGACTATTTTATATCAGTGCTGATACCAAAAATACAATTTTATGGGGTTCCACTTGGTTAGTGCTTTGCATTTTGTAAGTAAGAAATCCAGGCCTTCATTGCAATTTCCTGGAAAAGTCATGTGCTGCCCCCTAGTGGTTAAAGGGTGTCATTCAATGTAAACTATATTTTTCCTTTATTTTGAAGGCAGATGTTTAGATCTATGGGGCTTTAATGGGAAAAGCATGAAAATATGTCAGGGTTATTGTATGTCAAAAATGTGGGATTATAATGGGAGTCAATGGGGCAAGTTTGGTCGCGAGGAGTGAATGTGGGTGCAAAGTGTGGATCTCCTATTCTATACACTTCTAATAGACAATACTTTGGAATTAAGATGATAAAACGAAAAAAAAAAAATAGTGGTAAAATTTCAGACTGATAGCTTTTAAACTTACCAGTATATTGGGACCTGAACAATGAAAAATGCCCAAAGTGTCACTTTTGGTCCTGAGGAGTGCACGAGGGTTAAGTAAGCTCACTCCTACCCTACAACGTTACAGAGCTAACAGCCGTTACTGGTCTTTAATTTTTGACATTCTTGGGTAATATAGAAACATCAAGTAAGTGAAATATATACGATTAAGCAGGCTATTTAACTTATTTCAGTGGTGAAAGTTATAAAACAGTCATTAGCCATTTGTTAAATGCTGATGTAATGTCAGTCACTTTCCTTGAATTTTCTTGTTCTGTAAAACAGTAGTAGTAACAGTAGTAGTTTATGAAATGATAAGTCTGGCGCATGCAGACCCTTAACCAATCACAACACAGCTGTCCCCCAGTGACGGCATCTGATTGGCTCTGTAGTTAAAGCCCCAGATGTGTTCATTCTGTTGCTAAGGCCCCAGATGTGTTCAGTCTGTAGTCCTTGAAATGACCATCCAGTTGAATCGACCCCTCTTTAAAATGGTTAACTTTCTCTAGGCTTCTTTTTAAGCATTTTTCCTCCGGTGTAAATGTATATGAATGTGTGTATTGTTGTCATAAGAAAAATAGAGATGCTCTAAAGCTACTATAGACATACACTTTTGCCTTAGAGGGTCAGTAATTGTCTCCCAAGGCAAACATACTGAATCAATACAACCAGTTAGTCTGTTAATATTTTCATTTTTGCTTACAGTAGGTGGTGTGCAGTGAACACAAGAAATCACCTCTAATTGTTGTGTTGCAGCTGAACAGTGGAAGAAGTGGAGGACAACACTTCAGGTACTTCTAGACAGTGAGCAGGTGCTACTGTCTCACCATTGTGTATTTTGAAAGAGAAGCAGCAGGACACAGCTCCACCACTGCTCCTATCCTGCTGACAACTTGTACTGTACACTTAATACTCAGCACATACTCCAACACAGTGGGTTATAGCTTGAAAATATCTATTTTTACAAAATGCTTTATATTTACCATACTGATGTTTATTGGCCCAAGTATATTGATTATCACACTTTGAAGTGGCTCTGTGATCTCATGTGTTTCTGTCTTTACCAGAATTCCACTTGAACAGTAAAGGTAATTCTGTAAAACATTTATTTCCAGAAAACATGTTTATAATGGGATGTTTCATAAATTAAGATTAGATAGGCCTTTATTTGTCCCACAGATGGGGTAATTTGCATTGCATACAGCAGTAAAATGGATAGAGTAACATTACATGTAGGGCCTATAAAAACTAAGAATAATAACATAAGTAGAAAAAAAACACGTGGGAAAAACTATGGCATCATATATACAATAAGTGAATAATAGTAAGTGAGTATCTAGTCATTATATATACAACATAACTGACTAAAATGAGTGGACAAAAAATACTGAGCACAGTAAATGAAGCAGTGTCATAAAGATAGCATGGTGAATGGTATGGTGAAGGAAGTGAAACTGCACATAATAGATGAGAAACTGTGTATATATGTCTATAAAAGAATATTGCACAAGGCTATTTAGTGGGAATGCTGTTCAGCAGTCCCATTGTTGTTATCCTTTTCTTTATTCAACTACTTCAACAACAACAACAACAACTATTTCTTCCGTACGTTTTTTGGACTTTAACTACTTCAGCATACTTTCAGCTACAGAAACCATTCAACTATCAAACTATTCAGCTTCTTCAGGACATGTGTGCTATATCTTTCCTCATTTCAACTCTTTATAATTTTTAAAATATTCAGCTTTATTCACATAGTTTTTTAACAATGCAACTCAATGAAGACTAGAAAATGCATTTCCTGCTGAAAATGCATGGGAATGCTGATAGCTGAAGCTATGCTGCTCGTGCTGAATGCTGCTTTGCTTAAGCTAATCTGCTAATGCTGGCTTGAATGTTGCAGGAAAAATGAATGTATAATTTAATTCAATTTAAATGTCAAATGTTGAAAATTTTAGAATTACATTTAAGTTGAATGTTGAAAATTTGTGAATTTATTTGAAAAGGTGAATGTTGAAAATTTTAGAATTAAATTTAAAAGTTGAACGTTGAAAATATTTGAATTTAAGTTAAAAAGCTGAATGCTGTTAAAGAATTAATGAGTAAAAATTGGATGACTATGATTTAACTAATCTATTAATGCTGAGTTTAATCTGAATGGAGAAAAGTTGGATAAATAGTTGGAGATGTATGAATGACTATGATCTGTGTGAATATCATTGATAGTTTTCAGAATAAAATTAAAAACAAACACACTTGACCTTGTTTCCTGTGAAGATTTAATCAGAGTTTGGAGCTTTTATTTTGAAAGGATAGCCACAGCTTCCTGTGAGGAAACAGTTAGCCCTCTGGAGTTCGGGGCTTTTATTTTGAAAAACGAGTCCAATTCAGAGCAGTTAATCCTTTGAGTGTGTGTGTGTGTGTGTTTGTTTGTGTGATTGATACTGTCATCAATCACACAATGATGCTGTGTTGATGGAGGTGCATGCATATTACCTAATTCTGCTGGCCACCCCTGCATAATTTCAACACCCCTTGGGCCAGGGCCACCCCTGTGAAAAAGACGCCCCTGGTGTGTCTACCATACACATTAAATGCGTGCCTGTCCAAGATTCATGTTGCAAACGCACACACCGAAGCACGCACAAAGTTTCCTGTGAAGATTACGTCAGAGTTCAGGGCTTTTATTTTGAAAGGACAGTCATAGCTACAGCTTCCTTTGAGGAAACAGCTACCCCTCTGGAGTTTGAGGCTTTTATTCTGAAAAATGAGTCTGATTCACAGCAGTTAATCCTATGTGGATCCCCCACCCGACACGCATCAACATCCATTCACACTCTGCCACTGATTATAAGCTGACCCGTCGAATTACCTCTCGTTAAAAAAAACCTGTAAAGAGTAGAGCTTAGATTTTTGGATGTGAATGATGCTATATTCATGGAGGTGCATGCGCATCACCTAATTCTGCTGTCCACCCCTGCATAGCTTTGACACCTCGTGGGGCACCCCTATGAAAAAGTCTAGGCACGCCCCTGCTCCGTCTCCCACACTGGCTCTCACTGCCTGCCACTTATTTCAAGCTGAGTTGGACCTGTTTAACTCCTCTGAATGAATCAAAAACCGTAAGGAGTACGGCTTTGGGGTTTAGACGAGAGGCAGCAGGAGCTCACGACGATCGCAGCGGTGTAAATTTTATGTCTCTAGCCCACTCAGAAGGCCGACAGCGGCAGGTTAAACACAAGATGTTTCCCTGCTTTCTCACGCCTTTTCCTCTGAAAAATAACATTGGACCCTATGGAGGGATTTTGGGAGGTGCTGCTCAAACTATAAATCTCACAGACACCACAGACACATCGTTACGACCGGGATGAAATTTCCAACGTTTTGCTGTAAAAATTATGTCAGTGGGATGTACATAGCCAACAATTTAAATATATGTTTTTCATACGATTCAGAAGTTGCTCTCCACTCTAGGTGTGTACTAATCCCACTCTAGTGCACGCAATAGACACCCATGTTAAACTCTGACTTTTTTTTAAGTTTCCATGGTCTGAAAGAAAGTGAAATGCTGAAGAAACTATACATTTTATGAAAAAAATGATGATTATGAAGACGTAGTCAGGTAAATCTGCTGCATTTTGAAAGTTGAATGGAGTTTCTAGGTGAAAGTATGGTGGAAATAGTGTCATTTCAAAAAGGTGTAAATTTGAAGATTTTCTTCGGTGAGTTGCATTGTTGCAAACAGAACATCCTGTTAGTTAGAGAGGTGGCTTGTTTGAATGCAGCACTTGACCTCTTTTGTTTTGTCAGCTGCTATGACTACATAACCTTACTACATCCCAACTTAACTCCTCCCTCTCTGTGTCGGTGTCATTGGTTTGGAGTAGTTGTGGCTGTCTTGTTTACCACCTTTCTGAATTTATAAATATGATGCTCTATAAAATTATATCAAATTAACAACAAATTAAATTACTCTTAGTTGAGCTGGGCCCAGGCACACAAGTGGTAAGTATCATGAAGAAATGCAGTGTTTATTTCCTCTGTTCATTGAGGAGGTAAACAGGCTGATCACTGTCCATGTGTTTGTCTGTTTCTCTTCTGTGTGAGCAAACACCTTTAAAGGCCAACAGGTCCTGCAGACAGAAGAAGTCCAGCAGCACAGTTCCTCACTGCTGGACTCAAAGATCCTGATGTGTCTGGGCCACGTGGAGGCGCCACACCAAGAGGCCTCTGCTTCACCTTCAAACCACCTGCTCCTGTGCCTGGTATCTACTGTTTAATTATTTCAATGCTGCAAGTGACTTCCAGTGATACACTCCATTCTGACCAGTTCATGTCATCTCTGCCTTCCTCTGCTCTGTTACAGTTCCTACTGAAAGGTGAAGGCACATCCATGTGACTGAAGCGAGGCCATGCTGACAGAGGGGAGCCTGGACAACAGGACAACCAGACAGCCGGTGTGGACCTGGAGCTGGACCCAGTCATTCTGTAAGTGAACTTTACTATCCATACTTTATGCATAGCTGAAATAATAACACATGTGCACTTGTACACCTGTCATAACCTTTGTTTTGTGTTTGTGCTCTAGTGCCTTCCATCCATGTCAATCAGAGATGAAAGGGGACTCCAGCAGCACTGGGACTCTACGTCTCCACTGAACAAATCTCTGGACCTGGACCTGGTATGTGACTGTGTTTTTCTCTGTCAGACCAGACTTACTGGTTCAGCATGACTCTTTAAACTGTCAACAAACAGAAAAACATGTTCACACAGCAAACTATTGTGGAATAATGTCCATCTGCATCACTGCTGTTACAGTTCTCTCTCCTGTCCTCACATCACAGAACCAGAACCTCATGGACCAATCCCGATACCGACACCTGGGCTGAGCGTATCGTCGATACCTGATATCAATCCGATACTATTGATGAATGAATGAACCGTATACCTTGCCATGTGAGCGAAGGCATCAGGGTTGATGTAAACATTTAGCTTTGTTTAAAAAAAGGTAACAAATTAACACAGATATAAATATACTTTATTTATATATGAACAAATAAAGTGTACATTAGCAGCAAAAAGAAATAAATAACACTTCCATGTAAAGTGCACTGCAAACATATTTTAAAATGTGATATAAAATATAGCATGTTGCTATATGACTTGATTTTATTCAACAATACTGTAGGTAGCGGGATTGCGGCGGGGGAGCGGGGCTGCGGCGGGGAGTGGGTTTGCAAAATTAGATTAATTGCACAGCCCTGTGATGTCATAACCGGCGTTGCAAACATAGAATTGAAGTGACTGGATCGGTATGCTGGATCGTCCTCATTCATCAGATATCTGATCCAGCTAATTAGTCAATATCGAGCCGATATCCGATTCCAGTATCAGATCGGTGCATCTCTAGTACTGAGGTACAGAGTATGGTTTATGGCTATGCGGTACATTCCATCCAGAGCTTAATGTGTTCACAAGTTGAATGCTGCTTACCTTTACCCAGTGTTGTGCAAGTTACTGAAAAATAGTAACTCATTAGAGTTAACAGTTACTTCATTCAAAAAGTAACTCAATTACTTTACTGATTACTCACATAAAAGAATAAGGCTTTACTGTTAAAAGTAACTTTATAGTTACTCATAGGACCCTGGGGAGTGAGAGTGCCTTATGGTGTGTTCATTGGAAGTCAGAACTTGGAGCTCAGATCAATGTAACCTCAAAGTTTAGTGCTCCCAGCTCTTCCTTACAGATGTACAAAAAATCATGTAGCTACTGTTTCTGTAAGTAGCAGATAGCATGAATTCCATATCAGGTTGGTTCGTCCAACTTTCCGAGTTGGAGATTTATTTAAATTTTGACTTGAACATGGAAATTCCGACATTTAAGTGAAGGCACCATGAGCTGCATCACTCAAACACGGGGCTCCCAGTGCTGCTGCAGTGACATTAATGCTCTGTTTTTGCCGGCGATGGTTGTTG
>JAQQSB010001181.1:0-29000 GCA_029721515.1 Synanceia verrucosa
AATGGAGTGCTGTATGCATCTTTTGGATAAAGACGGTCCTGTAACCCCCTTTATAGACACAGGATGGAAGAAAAATTTGACTTTTGCTGTGTTTCTGTGGAAAGACTTAGTACCAGAGAGAGTACTGGGGCAGAAGAGCCAGAGCTTAGATTTAACCTTAAAACCAAGGTTTGTTGTCATACTAAATAGTTGTTGTGTTATGTGGATGGCTTTAGCTTGCCAAGAGACTGAACATGGAAGTTTTGACTACATGTATGTTCATTAACTGTCCTTATATATTTTATAACTGTTTTAACTTATAATCATCTGTCTCTGCATTAGGATAAAAAGATTAATGGAGCTTTAAAATGCTACTAACAGTAAGATTATTTTAATATAATGTATTGTACTTGAGGGTGGCACAGTGGTGTAGTGTTTAGCACTTATAAATAAGTTAACTGGAAACCTCAAACTTCAGGAACCTGCTGCAATTCCAGCAAACAGTGGCTATCACAGAGACTGCTACAGCCACTTTACAAACATGACAAACATAAAGCGAGTCCAGAGAAGATGTGAAAAGGCACCTTTATTTCAGAAAGAGGCTGAAAAACAGGGTAGGTGTCAAATCAGAACACTCATGTCAATGTGAATCTTGAACTTAAGCTATGAGTCTAAGACAAATAATAGAAATGATCATTTGATTTGATTTAGCCCAGAGTCAAGGCAATACAATGACCAAAAAATGAATGAAATACAAACAAAAAAACAACAAAAACATTATACACCTCCTGAAAAAAAGACAAAACATGGATCCGAATGCAAGCTATTATACGAGGCACATGCAGACGTTTTTGTCCCCAACTGTAATCTTTGGAAGTGTACCTGAGAGTTAAAATAACAATAAATATGGTGCCACTAACCTGACATGTTCAAACTGTTATAATGTAATGAAGAGAAGCCTAAATGTGTTGTCTGCTTCTTGTTTTTTAGAGCTAGAGGTAGAAAGAGAAACAGACTATGGTGAGGGAACTGCAGCAAAGACACAGGCTCTGAGATCACACACTGGTGACCTCCACACATCCAAGCGGTCACCACACCTTCTGCCAGCACAATGCATAATTTGAAAACATGAAAAATACAAAAATGAGTCATACACCTGGAAAAGAATTAAAGACAAACTGATTCAGTGTGAAACAATCACAGCTGGCTTCTAAACTGCTTCTGGCAGCTGAAGAAAGAAGAGATGAGTCTTCTTCTGCACATTCGGGACAGGGACTTAGTGGCCAGTGAAGCAAGATACCACTTCACCTGTTTCACAGACTATACTCAGTACCTTCTAAAAAGACAAATGAGACAACAGAGAGCAACTTGTATGAAAATGGGTACAAGTATTTCTACGAGACTGTGATTGAGGAGAGGCTTTTAAAAAGACGAGAAGTGTTACGACTCTGTAGGTTGAACATGCATTTAAAAAACATTGTAAGAGAAAGGAAGAAGTGGACTGGATGACACTTCCTCCAGCTCCAGAGGCAATACTGGAACTGTTGCACTGCTCTTGTAAAAAAAAAAAAACTGTGTTAAGGGGAGATGCACCTGCAAACTGCATGAGCTGCCATGCACAAACCTGTGTCAATGCACAAACTGTGGCAACAGGTCATTTGAAGATGATGAGGGGTTCCAGGGCCAGCATGAGATGCTAACCCTTCTTATCAACCAGTACTGTGTTTATGTGTTCATGTTGTTTGTTCCTGTCAGTGTGTTCCTTAGCAGATGTTTGATGGTGATTAGAATGAGCAAATAATTATAAAAATAAAATAAACTCACCAACAGTGTATGGTTTGACCACCATTTCTCATTGTCCATCATGGGAGTATTACCTAGTGGGAATATAGTTAGTCTGTTAGTGCTTGATGAATTAAAATTTCACACAACTGATGTGCCATTAAGCTGATTAAAATACAACTTACACTTAGACAACAAGGTTCATGTTGTATCAAATATTAGCCTAACCACTAAAATATATGATTATGCTCAGAGTTTCCCCCAGAAAACTTGCTAAGTCTGGCGTCTGATCTGGGGGGGAGCACAGAGCAGAAGGCTGCTCTGAGCTCAGCTCACACGCTGATCACTGACTACGAGCGACACTTAGACTGATGGGGGGCAAGTAAAGTAGTACGGTAACACCAATAAAATACACTAAATAAACTAACTAGTAACGTTAATTATACTCACACACTGTGAGTGCATGGTTTTTCAGCTGCTAAATTACCACACGCTTGACTTCCAACACTTTGGGTTATTCACATCATGTTAAATGAATAATGTAATATTGATTCCATTAGAATAGTTAGCGATATTGAAATATAGATTCAGGTCTCTTGAGCTTATTTGACTGATTAAGTGAGCCCAAGTTGTTAACACTGGGTAGGATTTTAGCTAGGCTAACGGTTAGCGTTACCTTTAGAAATTATAAATGTCACCTCGCCAAAGGTTACACATCAAATACCATAGCTAGCATTAATACTTACCTACACACGTAGACGCTGCTTATTTAGCTCAAAATATTTCCTGTAGTTTTTCCATGGCTGTATCTCTGTCTCCACTTCGTATCCACGAGTTGGATTTTGAGAGCAGCAGCTGTTCTTCGCATATCTACGCCTGATTGGCTGAACAACGTCACGTGATTTGTACGGTTGTGTGCCATTGGTTTAGCTGATATAGTAAGCTGCGGCGTTTGCCTGCAAATTTAACAAACTTTAAACTATGATCATGGAAAAATGTGCAAGAATCACGAGTGCCAACAAAGAAAATCTGATGAAGAAAAAAATAAACTTTAAAATGTAAAAGATCCAGGTCCTCCCTCACTAGGATCATTATTTTTCAAAACTAAAGCAGATACGCGGCCTCGGCCCACCGCCTAACTCTGTTTGTTCCCCATTGCACTGTCAGTTTTTTTATTTTTTTTTTTACTTTTTTACTTTTTCAGAGCTCTTATCTCAATGCTATAGCTTCCTTTTCCTGAGTCCCTGACTCAGTCTATCCTTGACAAATAGCAGTGATCTTGTTTTGGACCCTGGCTCAAAATTCACACTTTTACCAGTTTTACGCACAAAATTCGCAGGAATTGAACCTGGTCTTATTTTGCCGCTACAGCCCCCTGACTGTCTTCGACTGTCTATTTTTACAGTCCCTGTCTCCGAAATCCCAGACCTAGGACAGTCCCTCTACCGTCCCCAAAGTCTCAGACTTGTTATTTTTACAGTCCCTGACTGTCTTAGGAGTCCCTGACTCTGTATTTTACCGATGTGGTCTTGTTCTAGCCCTTTCAGCTGAACTCACACTGTACTTATTTTTACCCGGGTATATGTATATTTTTACAGTAATCTCAAACAGTGGTGATTTTAACCAAAAATTAATCCCACAATTAACCTCTTACTTAGGAGCAACAATACTGGCCCTCAGAATCAGGAAGAGATGATCAAAAATGGAAATTCAATGTCTCACCGGGTGTTGTCCTTGTGCAGATTGTTGCAAAGTTAGCCACAGGCCCCAGGACGTCGGGTCCTCGTCCCTTAATTTTGATTTGTGAGGTAGAGGATGGGGTTGTCACCCGAGGTTCAAAAGGGTTTTTTTTCCCAACGGCCTGGTCGTCCGGACGGACTCTCGAACAATTCTACTTCTGACACCAAATTGTTGTGGAAATATTCTGTCAGGATGTTTTAATTTCCACAGGGTTCTTTAACTCCATAAGAGTCTGGTGAATAAACTTCACTGATTCAGTTGCCCAGAAGAGTTACTCTTTTATCTGTCTGCAGAACAGAGATGAGATTTCAAACACATACTGTAGCTCAAAGCGTTGTCAGTGAATGCCCATACAGAATGTCAGGAAAAACAGTATTTATGCACTTCTGATACATACATGTGTGCATGAGTTCTTGCTAACAGGCAATACCATCATAGTGAGAAACAAACATGCTGTATGTTTTAATGTAGGCAGAGTCCACATGTTTATCAGGCCTGATGGTGAGGAAAAGGCATACTGCACACACACTGTTCTCTGTGAAGACTAAACAAGATAACTTCTAGCAACATCATCATGAGTTCATACAAAACAGCTTCTGACACATTCTGCTACCACAGCTGTTTAAATTTGTATCACAAAATAAACAAACCCTTGTAATTTTAATAAACTTGTAATTTTATCATTGTTAATAATTAATAATTTATTAAAATCTAAAGCTGTGTGGTTAATGCTACAATTACTTATGTAAAGAAACACACAAAATAAAGAAACACCTACAGCATATTCATATAAAATAGCGCCGCCAAATGATTATTTTTTAAAATCACAGAATTTTGACAGTTAACTAATAATACACCAGCAGTTTTACAGATCATATTAACATTGGTTGAATGATCAATGATGTCAGTTGACAACAAGGCAACCAGAGTTTGTCTCTTAGACCAGAGTCTTCATGATGTTGACTGATCTGCAGTCAGCTGACACCATTTAACAAGCCCTGTAGTTAACTTCTTCATTTAGTTTCATCCACTGGTCTGTGGAGACTTGATCACTGCTAAATAATAGATTTAGACTGTTAGCCGTTAGCAACCATCTGAATAGTTGCACAAATATGCTGAGCTTGTAGCATGTTTAGCTCATAGACACTAACTCAAACTGGAAGTACTTAAGTGATATTTTAATTCAGTTTTTCATAAGGTTCATATTACGTTTGATGTCACCACTGAGCTGTCTGGGAGTTTTTCAAAATAAAACTACCCATTCAGAAGTGTATTCTAGTTCTTCTCCATGACTGCAGGAGGAAGCAGCTGTGTTGTTCACATGGTACAGTGAGTGACAACAGAGGCTCTCCTTTAATGTGAATATAAGAAGTACTGGAAATGCCAGGAATTGAACCCAGGACCTCATACATGCAAAGCATGCACACTACCACTGAGCTACATCCCCCATGGTGTCACATCAAACCACCATACTACCAATCACTTTTGAAAAGTAGGCCATATGTGACTCTTCTGCTTAATTTCAGATAATATAAAAGCAACACTATACTATCACTGGAGGAAAAGGACTGTGATTGCTGGGAATCAAACTCAGATCATCTGCTTGGAAGGCAGCCATGCTCACCACTATACCACCATCATGGGTCAAAAAGACAGTTTCCACAAAGTCTGCAATTTATCTGCAAATTGAGACTAAAAAAGTTCCAAAAACATCCTGCCTCATCCCAGAAGGTTCTGACTGACCACAGACCAGTTGCAGTGACTTCACACATCATCAAGGGCTCCTGCTCCATCTTCTCAGACCCCAGGTTCACCATGCACTCAATCTACTGTTTGAATACCAGGAGAGGATGGGGTGAAATGATGTCATCCTATAACAATCCCAAAAAAATTGAGAAAAGATACACTATATTGCCAAAAGTATTCGCTCACCCACCCAAATAATCAGAATCAGGTGTTCCAATCACTTCCATGGCCACAGGTGTATAAAATCAAGCACCTAGGCATGCAGACTGCTTTTACAAACATTTGTGAAAGAATGGGTCGCTCTCAGGAGCTCAGTGAATTCCAGCGTGGAACTGTGATAGGATGCCACCTGTGCAACAAATCCAGTCGTGAAATTTCCTCACTCCTAAATATTCCACGTCAACTGTCAGCTTTATTATAAGAATGCGGAAGTGTTTGGGAATGACAGCAACTCAGCCACAAAGTGGTAGACCACATAAACTGATGGAGCGGGGTCAGTGGATGCTGAGGCGCATAGTGTGAAGAGATCACCAACTTTCTGCAGAGTCATTCGTTACAGACCTCCAAACTTCATGTGGCCTTCAGATTAGCTCAAGAACAGTGCACAGAGAGCTTCATGGAATGGATTTCCATGGCCGAGCAGCTGCATCCAAGCCATACATCACCAAGTGCAATGCAAAGCGGCGGATGCAGTGGTGTAAAGCACGCCACCACTGGACTCTAGAGCAGTGGAGACGTGTTCTCTGGAGTGACGAATCACACTTCTCCATCTGGCAATCTGATGGACGAGTCTGGGTTTGGTGGTTGCCAGGAGAACGATACTTGTCGGACTGCATTGTGCCAAGTGTAAAGTTTGGTGGAGGGGGGATTATGGTGTGGGGTTGTTTTTCAGGAGCTGGGCTTGGCCCCTTAGTTCCAGTGAAAGGAACTCTGAATCCTTCAGGGATGAATTAGAGCAGAGACTGAGAGCCAGACCTTCTTGTCCAACATCAGTGTGTGACCTCACAAATACACTTCTGGAAGAATGGTCAAAAATTCCAATAAACACACTCCTAAACCTTGTGGACAGCCTTCCCAGAAGAGTTGAAGCTGTTATAGCTGCAAAGTGTGGACCGACGTCATATTGAACCCTATGGATTAGGATGTCACTTAAGTTCATATGCGAGTCAAGGCAGGTGAACGAATACGTTTGGCAATACAGCGTATTGTTGTTTCGAACGAAACAACTTTAGGATGAAACTTACGATGCATTATCTCTATAAACTGAGCTACTGCTGCCCTAAAGCAGTCATTCCCATACCGGGAGTTGAACCTGGGCCACCTGGGTGAAAACCAGGGATCCTAACCACTAGACCATATGGGACTGATGTGCTAATGCACTGCCCACCACCACTGTAGAGCAGTTTAGAAGAAAAGAGGAACTGGGAGCAGTTTGTGCCTGTTGATCATCGTCAGACCATAGTCTAGTATATCTACCATGATAAAAGCCCAAATTAGACAAAAAAACTTTTGAGTTAAATGATGATGATGATGATAATGATAATGATAATGATAATAACAAGAATAATTTAATGCTAATGATGACCATGATTACAGCCTAAATTACACAAAAACAACTTATTGAGGTATCAAAGAAAGTTTCGCTCTGGAACCCAGGTATTGAAATTGGCATTGTATCAAAAAAGTCTGAACGATACCCAGCCCTACCAATAAATCAGACGTTACTCAAGTCACAGTTACTCAGTACTTGAGTAGTTTTTGACTAATTTTGACAATTCATTACTACTTCTTGTCAAAATTATTCTGAAGTGACAATATTCTTACTTGAGTGTAATTTTTGGCTACTATACCCACCTCTGTTTTATATTTCATATAGACTAGGCCTACATGTCACGGCTTATGTTGATTATTCAGACATTGTCAACATATGGTCGAAAGATGATGACCGGGTACCTGTCTGCAATGGGAGTGGTTGCTGGTGAACGCCGGGTGGGGAAGATTTTGAGAACAACTCATCATCCTTATCACGAAATGCACAAAAGTGTAAGTATCTTTGTGTAATGTTGTGGTATATGGAATAATGCATTTCACTTGCTGACTTTTACTATAACTTTCCTCCAAAGGGTGCACGTAACCTTAACCCGGTCCCCTACAGTGCTGCATACATGGGACATAAAATCCACATCGACCAGAATGAAAAATTGGTCATGTTTGGAGTGACACACATTCTCGCAATAGATGGATACAGCAGTAAGGTTGTTGCCCACGCAACCATACCTGTGAAAAATAATCTCATGATCTGTGAAGATGTGTACAGGTTAGTTCGGTGCTTCTAAACATTTTTTTTTGCTTCAATACCCCCATTCTCTGAAGCCTCACACAATTCTATTACAAATTTGAGAAAAATAAATCATATCTTTAGTCATCTGCAGGCCTCTGTTGCACAATTTATTTAGGATGCAATGTTCTTGGTCTATCCTACATTGCAGACTTCACATTTGAATGAGTCATGTTTCCTTATTTTATAGATCAGCAGTTCTTGAATATGGGATGTGGGACCAGGTCAGGGTGGACCATGGCCGGGAATTTTACTTGTCCCTCTACATGCAGGAGATGCTGTCTAACCACAGACACAACTTGGAAAGGCAACCATATCTCCAAACTCAGTCAACAAAGGTGAGGTAACAGTCTGCGTAATGTACAAAAATATGCCTGGTTTATGTCCAAAATGTGTGTTACTCAGATGTTAAGTACTGAACAACAAAAAAAACTTTAGCAATGATTGTTATTGTAATATATACCTGTTTAAAACAGAATACATCCCTTAACCTGATGCACCCTTGAGTATTTTCTGTTACCTTTTCACATCTGACATAATCCTGTTTCCTCTCGCCATGCTGATTTTGCAGACTAAATTGAGTTGGGATATTTTTTTCTTGAAGTCTTGGTTTAATATTATGTACCTTTTAAGTAAAAACACTACCCTCTTCCTGTCTACAGAATCACACAGTAGAAAGAATGTGGGTAGAGAGTGGGTAAACAACAGGGTAAATTACCCTTTGAAGGAGGCTTTCATGCAGCTGCAGGATCAGGAAGTCCTCAACATGGATGACAACATCACCAGATACTGTACATCTAACCTTACTGCTGAGCTGTGCAAGACTGGCATAACAAGAGCTGTACTTGCATGGAATGCACACAGAATACCGGGTGAGTTATATATATGTAAAAAAAAACAAAAAAACATACAGTCCAGTCCTATTTTGTTAAGTTTTTCTTTATTTTTAAGTTGACAGTGAATTCAAACAATAACTGACATATTGTGACCTATGATTTGTTCGCAGGCAAAGGTACATCCAATTATTTGGCAGCAGGAGGATGTCCCAAAAAACTGGGAGATGAGTTGTTGCCACATGCATCCCAAGCAGCAGACATATACCAGCAGGATGTTGGCTCTTCACTTACTCGAGTCTCCTGTTTGGCAACGGACCCCTTCTCAACCGAGGAATACAAAATATCAGCAGAGCAACGTTTTGCTGAGGAGTACCCTGATATTTCAGTTTTATTAGACAACGTGGTAAACTATAACTTTTCACCTTTTCAGAATGCGTTGCTGTATCTGATAAACACTACGCAACAATTTGCATGAACATGTAAAATAAAGACAAGTTGGCTGGATATACTGTATATTTTGTTACTTTCCAATTGCAACTAAAATTGAACAATTGCTACAATAGCAATGACAAACATGACACTATTTTCACCACCTAGGAAGCATATTTTTCTAAAGTGCAACATGAATACTAAAATAATCTGTATCCTCAACAGCTTTTGAACAAGTGCAAAATTCTGACTTTTAACAAGGCAATTAGCCAGATATACCGTTGTACCAATCATACTTTAAGGGTTAAGCCATGTTAATAACATCTCCCAGTATGGAGAGAACATTGTCAAGACTGGTCAGCCTGTGTGTATTGACAGAGAATGCATCTGCCCTGCATTTGAGGCACTGCTCAAATGTCAGGATCCACTGGTCAACGCAGTTTTTGCAGCCAACAAAGCTTTTGCAGCATACAGCAATCACTGGTTCTTCCATTAGCCCTGTTTGATGAAGAAAATAAAAAGGACAATACATATGCAAGATTAGAGTTCAATGTTCTCTTTACTGTATCTACATAGTTCATATGTTTAATAACATGACAAGGGATAGTTTCACTTTAACATGGAAAAATGAATTGATGCTTGAGTCACTTGGATAGTAAATCTGATCCTGCTTAAATGTCGACTTTAATATAGATCAAAAAAAAATATCTCACAGTCCTTTGCACACAATACAACCAAAGGCCTCCTTCATGTGTGTTATCACAGTGTTGGTCAGAACCAGCATAGCACCCCCGGTGTTACTAGCGTATGTTGTGTTAGGATTTTGTGTATGCATTTACTCAGATTGTAGTTAGGGGGACACCACACTGTCTCCCACCTGGTTGTGCCGTACCCTAAAAGGTGGTGGTCACTTGCAGTTTGGGGGGTCTGCAAAGTTGGTTACAGCCTGATGGATGCTGTACAATGCAGGATTTACATTTCCTACTTCTGTTGATTGATATGATGAAACCATGTCAAAAGGGGAAATGCTAAATTGAATGTAATTCTATGATGGTATGTTAAACATTGCTCTGACTTTATGTGCTCTACTTCAGTCTAAATCGCTGGATGTATGTTTTTAATTATTATAATGAGTAGCTGACCTTGATACTGTGATAACAAGCAAACACCTTTTTCTGTCTCCCACTCGAACCTGAGATTAGAGATGTGTTCTCATTCTCTTCAGAGGTCAACAGCACAGATACACTCGATTAATCGGCACCGTTTCATTTGGATGTTTCTGAAAAAGGAGGCATTGGTAACGCCGCCCTTTTTCAGAAAAAAGGGGGAGGAAGGCAGGTGCTGATGTATTACAGTTCAAAATTAGACACTGTAGAAAACAGACAACCACGATGCACACATGATGTAGAAGCTAAAGCCGTCACAAAAATAGAAAACAAACAGCCATGAATTAGCCACCAAGTGTACCGACAACACATAGCATAACATTAAAGTGAAAGCTGATTTACAGAATGAGCCCTTTAATTGTTCAGACACAAGAACATTATTTACAGACATTTGTTGTTTCAGACACCCACAAAATGGACTACAGACAGGATATGCTGTAGGAAAAGACTACGTGACAGTGACCTCTGACAGACTACAGACTTCACCCTCAGCACAGAGAGCAGGACTGAAAACATGGACTGAAGCGCTCAAAGTAGCTGAGGGACAGATTGTAAATAGACTGTACAGTAAGAAAAACCATAAACCATATCTACTCAATAAAAATGAGGCAACAGACAAGCATATTATTGAGTAAATTTCACAAGGTTTGGTATTGAGTAAATAGTAATTAAATGAGGCCCTTAGTAGTTATCCATTTGAAATTTAAGTAAATATTTGCCTGAAAATCAAAAACACAATCATATTAAATGTATTTTACCTAAGACATTAATTTAAATCTACATGACTAGAGAATCATTTCCTACAGCTAAGAAACACTAACTCTTTTTGATTAATCAGTGCATCATGTACAGTTTGTAAGTTTTGGATTAATCAGTATGTACCCTGGTTTAGATTTCCCAGACAGGTCAGATCTGACTGTGGCTCGCTCTTTAAAAACTCAGACCTGGTTGGAGAAGCCTTAGGGATATTAGGTTTGGCTCAGTTTACCACCTGAAGTTTCAAGGTCAAGCTCAAAGGACAAACACGGAAAATGAAATTGGCAAAAATCTGCGCAGATTCCAAATTAATCTGAGTTGAGGCCTTGCTTATTGTTTTGATGTCTATCAGAGCCTCCACCAACAGCAGCATAAGGTTTTCACCATTTGAGCTTTGCACAGAGGACAGGTTTGAGGGTCCTGCAATAGTGGGTCTCAGGGGGACGCCCCTAGACCTCACAAAACTTGATCATGTGTCAATACTTTGGTGCATTAACTGTAGTGGTAGCATCTCTCTATACAGGTACCAGAAAAGAGTGACAACAGAGGGTGACGATGACAACATTCGGGTAAGGGTGTGAGACCCTCCGATTGGGGAAAGGAGACACTTGGTACCACCTGTATGTGCTAATATCCACTAGAACTTTGAGCAACATCAGAAAAGACATTTAGGGACCTGAAAATGTCTAAACTAACTCAACATAAATGAACTGTTTTATCTATGCTTGCTATTGTTGTTTGTTGTGTTGTTTTGCCATTATTGTATTTTGTAGACACACCAGACAAAGATGGAAATGTGAATCCAGGATACAGACAGCCAATTTAACCAGTGTACCTCAAAAGGGGGTGAGTGAGAAGCACACCACAGCTCATGTAAGGTGGAAAAGAACAGTCACACAAATTCAGCATCATCTGAATCATGTCTACAGCAATATGAAGGTACAGAACTTAACTATAGGTCATTTCAGTTTATGTAGTGTAATAAATTGTGGTAGTGATCAAATCAAATCAGATGAATTTGTTAACGTTTGTGTTGTTTTTTCTTGGTTCAAATGTGCTGACATGGTTATCTTAAATGTTTAGGATGAATAATCCACATAGTTTTTTTTTTAAGTTGTGTACCTTTAATATTCAGTATAAAAAAAAACCAAAAAACAAAAAAAAAACCACAAGACAGCAAGCTGGTGCGCACAGAGGGAGGGGTGAGTGTCCTGCAGCTGTTGAAACAAAAAAATCTGTGTGTGCCTGTCTAACTGGCTCTCAAGGTCTTTAACGTTTTCTCCTTCAGTAGTTCACTGCAAGAATGTAGATGGTATTAATTAATTCCATTGATTAAATACATAATGTTTAGATTTAATACTATGACTAGAGACACCATAGCTGGTTTACATGAACAACTGGCTGCAACTTTTCTGATGATGGTGCAAAATAGAATGGATTTAGATATGTTTCCAGCTGAAAAAGGTTAAGTATGCTTTATGTTTGGAGATACCCGTTGTTCTACTTTCATCCTTAACAATAGAGCTCCTGGTGGATCAGTGAGCAGAGCCCTGGCAGGCCTGAGAAACCTCTCTGAGGAGCTGAAGGAACATGCTGGCATAGATAATCAGTTGGGATCACTCCTTGATTGGTGGTTTGGCAAGTAGAAATGATGGTTTTTAATTTCAATATTCATAATCATTCTTCATTTGTTGTAGTAATAATTTTGTTTGTGCTTTGTGGTTGTTGTTGTAACCCCTGTATCAGATCTCTTTCAGGTAGATTGATTTCAACTGTGATTGGAGGGGAATCGCTCTCGCCCTACCAGATGTTAAGTGTGTGATCTCATGTGGAGATGAGATCAACAGAGGGAATTGTTGGGATTTTGTGTATGCATTTAGTCAGATTGTAGCTATATTTTTATTAGCATGAGTTTAAAAATCATATAACCAGAGGCGTTGCTTAAATGATGTTTTTTCAGCTGCACATAAAAGCTGCAGACTGGATTTATTTCTCTTTTTAAGGTCACATTATTCTCATCCTACTGGCTAGGTCTCACACGCTCAGAGTGCATGGTAAAATAACAATGTATTCTTCTCCAGACTCTTGTTGATTCAGTCTGTACAGTTCCTCAGCATTTTGTAACCAATAGATTTGTGCTCATTGCTGATATGTATCTCCAGGAGACAATAGGAAGGATTCACACAGCGGGAAAAAGAGGTTCTGTTTTCCCTAACATGATAGATAGGCCCTGTTGAGATGTGAAAGGTCATGCTTGTGCTATTTTATGATTTGTTTTAAGCATAGACATGTTTACTAGTTATGGTTTGTTATTATCAGATATTTTTACTAATTATGGTTTGTTTTAATAATACACACTTATAATGTTATGATGTATTCAGTCATATACAGTTTAACTAGTTGTGAGGTTTACCATTTCATTTTGATAAATATGTTGAAATGCTTTATTGTGCATAATGAATAATGTAAAAGTAGTTTCATGGTTTTCAGACAAAGAACAGAGATTCACAGAGTACAGGAATGTGTCCTTATCTCTTTGGCCGGAGATATCTCCGGTGGGCACACAATAACACTTTGGAGGGCCAGTGTGTCGCCTGGGGATGCCTTTTTGCACCAAATATCAACCTATGAAGAGAAGAACTGATGACATCCAACACCCCGAAGACCTGAAGACAACGCCTAGTTAGAAAGCGAAACTTGTAAAAGCTATAAAAGGATTGGTATTAGCCTTGTGCGAGGTTCTTGGACCGCTCAAGGCCTCAAGACCCAGTTCTGTTCCAACATTCTTTGTCTCACTCATTAAATAGAGTTTTTAACTGAGAAATCTCCTCCTCTTCCTCGTCTTCTCTCCCTCTCATCAACGACCACGCAGGAAAACGGGTGAAAGGTATATTTAATCTTATTTGGAGTCAGATTACTTATTGCCTGTTGAGTATTGTTCTCGAGTGTGGGAAATTAGTACTGGAATACCCCTCAAAGATAGGAAAACCCTACCCAAGAGTGTGGGAAACCTCATGGGAAGTAATAGTACCTCTTGGAGTCAGAGAGTGTTCCATCTTTAGAGTTGCAGGAAACTAATACAAGAGTACCTTGTGGGAAATATAAGTACCTCTTGTAATAAGCACAACCACCCGTTATTTTCTTTCAAATGTAATGTCAGTTTAATACAGTATCATAGCATAGTGTGATGTCATAATGTAATGTAATGTCAGTATAGTACAGGATCATTGTATAGTGTGATGTCATAGTGTAGTGTAATGTAAGTTTTGTGTAGTGTCAGTTTAATACAGTATCATAGTATAGTGTGATGTCATAGTGTAATGTAATGTCAGTTGAATACAGTATCATAGTATAGGGTGATGTCACAGTGGAAAGTAATGTTAGTATAGTACTGCATCATGGTATAGTGTGATGTCATAGTGCAGTGTAATGTCAGTTTAATACAGTATCGTAGTGTGGTGTGATGTCATAGTGTAATGTAATGTCAGTATAGTACAGTATCATAGTATAGTATCATAGTATAGGATGATGTCATTGTGTAATGTAATGTCAGTACAGTGTAGTATCATGGTTTAATGTGATGACATAATGTAATGTCAGAACAGTACAGTATAATTGTATAGTGTGATGTCATAGTGTAATGTAATGTCAGTATAGTGCAGTATCATAACATAGTAAATATGTCATAGTGTCATGTAATGTCAGTTTAATACAGTATCATAGTATAGTGTGCTGTCAAAGTGTAATGTAATGTCAGTTTAACATAGTACCATTGTATAGTGTGATGTCATAGTGTAGTGTAATGTCAGTATAGTACAGTATCACAGTATAGTGTGATGTCAGACTGTAGTGTAATGTCAGTATAGTGTATTATCATAGTATAGTGTGATGTCATAGTGTAATGTAATGTCAGTATAGTACAGTATCATCGTATAGTATGATGTCATAGTGCAATGTAATGTCAGTTTAACACAGTATCATAGTATAATGTGATGTCATAGTGGAATGTAATGTCAGTATAGTACAGTATCATAGTATAGTATGATGTCATAGTGTTGTGTCATGTCAGTATAGTGTAGTATCATCATATAGTGTGATGTCATAGTGTAATGTAATGTCAGTATAGTACAGTATCATAGTATAGGATGATGTCATTGTGAAATGTAATGTCAGTACAGTGTAGTATCATAGTTTAGTGTGATGACATAATGTAATGTCAGTACAGTACAGTATAATTGTATAGTGTGATGTCATAGTGTAATGTAATGTCAGTATAGTGCAGTATCATAGCATAGTAAATATCTCATAGTGTCATGTAATGTCAGTTTAATACAGTATCATAGTATAGTGTGATGTCATAGTGTAATGTAATGTCAGTACAGTACAGTATTATAGTGTAGTATCATAGTATAGTGTGATGTCATACTGTAGTGAAATGTCAGTATAATGTGGTATCAAAGTATAATGTGATGTCATAGTGTAGTGTAATGTCAGTTTAATACAGTATCATAGAATAGTGTGATGTCATAGTGTAATGTAATGTCAGTTTAATACAGTATCATAGTATAGCATGATGTAATAGTGCAGTGTAATGTCAGTATAGTGTAGTATCATATTATAGTGTGATATCGTAGTGTAATGTAATGTCACTATAGTACAGTATCATCGTATAGTATCATAGTATAGGGTGATGTCATTGTGTAATTTAATGTCAGTTTAATACAGTATCATAGCATAGTGTGATGTCATAAAGCAATGTAATGTCAGTATAGTACAGTATTATTGTATAGTGTGATGTCATAGTGTAGTGTAATGTCAGTATGGTGTAGTGTCAGTTTAATACAGTATCATAGTATAGTGTGATGTCATAGTGTAATGTAATGTCAGTATAGTGTAGTATCATAGTATAGTGTGATGTCATAGTGTAATGTAATGTCAGTATAGTGCAGTATCATAGTATAGTATCATACTATAGGATGATGTCATTGTGTAATGTAATGTCAGTACAGTGTAGTATAATTGTATAGTGTGATGTCATAGTGTAATGTAATGCCAATATAGTGTAGTATCATAACATAGTAAATATGTCATTGTGGCATGTAATGTCAGTTTAATACAGTATCATAGCATAGTGTGATGTCATAATGTAATGTCAGTACAGTACAGTATAATTGTATAGTGTGATGTCATAGTGTAGTGTAATGTCAGTATACTGTAATGTCAGTTTAATACAGTATCATAGCATAGTGTGATGTCATAATGTAATGTAATGTCAGTATAGTACAGGATCATTGTATAGTGTGATGTCATAGTGTAGTGTAATGTCAGTATAGTGTAGTGTCAGTTTAATACAGTATCATAGTATAGTGTGATGTCATAGTGTAATGTAATGTCAGTTTAATACAGTATCATAGTATAGTGTGCTGTCAAAGTGCAATGTAATGTCAGTTTAATACAGTATCATAGTATAGTATGATGTCATAGTGTTGTGTAATGTCAGTATAGTGTAGTATCATCGTATAGTGTGATGTCATAGTGTAATGTAATGTCAGTAAAGTACAGTATCATAGTATGGTATCATAGTATAGGGTGATGTCATCGTGTAATGTAATGTCAGTTTAATACAGTATCATAGAATAGTGTTATGTCATAGTGTAATGTAATGTCAGTTTAATACAGTATCATAGTATAGCATGATGTAATAGTGCAGTGTAATGTCAGTATAGTGTAGTATCATAGCATAGTGTGATATCGTAGTGTAATGTAATGTCAGTATGGTACAATATCATAGTATAGCATCATAGTATAGGGTGATGTCATCGTGTAATGTAATGTCAGTTTAATACAGTATCAAAGCATAGTGTGAATTCATAATGCAATGTAATGTCAGTATAGTACAGTATCATTGTATAGTGTGATGTCATAGTGTTACGGCCACCGCTGGCCGTAATGTTTTCATGACTGATTTCTGTTGGGATGTAAATACAGCTGTGTGATTCCCGTTGAGGATTGATCCTTCTGGAGCTGAGGCCATATACTTCCTGTTTCCTGCTCACTGGCATCTGCGATTGGTGGGGCTGAGAGTCAACTGAACTTACCAATGAAGAGTCTGCAATCAAAACCGCCTCACCATAAATAGCTTGTGTGACCACAGTTCCACGCGGCTGTTAATCTGTGATCAGCTCGCCTGTTGTATAATGTTGTGTTCTCCAGAGAGTATGTTGCACGTGTCCATAGCTCAGTAATTTCCTGATTGTCTGTCTGAGTGTTTTTCAGTGTCAGTTGTGTAACTTTGTAGTGTTTACTTGGTTTCAATTGTGAGTACTAAGAGTTGGCCATTCCTTTTGTTTGAAACTTTTAAATCACAGAGTACCTGCAAGTTTGTTTAGTCCTCCTGGTGCGTTATAAGCTTATGGGTGCTGACCTCCTTTTGTTCTTTAACTTTTTCTTTAATTGCAAGAGACAACTTTCTGTAATTTACCCAATTTTATTTCGTGTGCTCTTATCTTGTTAATTAAACTCTGACTTGCACCCTGAGCCAGTCCAGTGGTCACATTCCACCTCATTTCTTATCCCACCTACATGTTACTGTTCCCTAACACTGCCGGGTCGTAACAATAGTGTAGTGTAATATCAGTATAGTGTAGTGTCAGTTTAATACAGTATCATAGTATAGTGTGATGTCATAGTGTAATGTAATGTCAGTTTAATAAAGTATCATGGTATAGTGTGATGTCATAGTGTAATGTGATCTGTCCCTGGCTAACAGCACCTGCCTGACGCGGCAGGGGACCAGGCTGCATGACGTCCTGCAGTCCCTGGATCATGATGGGAGCAGCTAGTCCAACATTCAGTGTCTCAGTAGACATGGATGTATTTGGCTGCTTAGAGCTATATGGAGCTGCACCCAGGGTGGTGCACCCAGCATGTGCTCCGCTCACACTTTCATCCAGCTGATGGTGGACAGTGACCTCATGTCCCGGGTTATGAGCACCTGCAGGACTCTTCAGGTGACTGGTCAGTGACAGGCGGAGCTGGTACCAGAGGGTTTCAAGTAGTAATCTGTATTCCTCGTCAGTGAGAAGTTCTGCATTCAGATCCATGGCGTCGGCAGGCATGTTGTCAGCTGTCTCCATACGGTTACTCCAGAGGAATGACTGGTGTTTCATTCTGTCTGAACGTTATGTTACCTGAGACAAACATTAATAAGAAGATGATTTTCAGAATCTGATATTAAAACACCATATGCACATTTTTGGGGGTGGCACCATCCAAAAACATGTATGGGGATTAGGTTAATTGGCTAATTTAAATTGACCGTAGGTGTGAATGTGAGTGTGAGTGATTGTCTGTCTCTATGTGTCCTGTGATGAACTGGAGACTTGTCCAGGGTGTACCCTGCCTTCCACCCTAAGACAGCTGGGATAGGCTCCAGTCCCCAAATACAGCTTACATGTTGATGTATCAGCATTAATACTCCAATAATATAATATATGATACAATATGAACTGGAGCAGGTACTTTAAAATTTGAGAAATTTTGTAGAACAGTGTTGTATTGACAGCTAACAGACCACTGGTGAAATCTGTTTTGGTAATAATAATAATAGCTGGTTAATGAGTGCTTTACTTTATGTATTTGTGTACTTACTTGATGCCGATAACTGATGGATCAGCTAGATCAAAAGTTTTGTCTTCGCTTTCTCAGGTGAAATGAGCAGCATGTCTTCTGTTAAACACTTCAGTTGTGTTCCGTTCTGTTCTAATCTGCTTTGATCTGTATTCTAATCTGCTTTGATCTGTATTCTAATCTGCTTTGATCTGTAGAAAAAGCTTGAATCTCTGCTTGCAGAGGGAATTTTCAGAGTGGCGCCACAGACGGGTAAGTAACCTTAACATTCACTTTTTATAGTTTTATTGTTGTCAGTTGAGGAGTTGTTGGTAACATGTACCCTTCTGTTCGATGATATTATCGAGTCACAGTTGCTAACAGTTCTCATTGAGATAAGATGACCTATGTTAGCTAAGTATTATTTCTGAAGGCTGCTGACTGAGATAAGAATACATAGCTGGCGTCAAATGAATGCAAAGATAAAATTGTCTCTGCATGAAGGCGAATTGTGCCCGTGGAGACGGTAGGTAACGTTAACCTGTCATTATTTAGCAAGCTAGCATTATCTGTATTCTACCTTCTGTTTATGCCTGTGAAGTGATAGAATATTTGTCATAAATGGTTGAAATGTTTAGTGCAACATCGTCTGTCTTATGGTAATGTACTGCCTGTCTTATAGCAACATTTTTACGACCAATTTCATGTTTATTAGTATGCTAATCGCGAGTAAAGCTAATCACTAATTAGCCTACTTGCTAGGTCTTTGCCTTGACTGTAACATCTAAATAGGGGAAATTGCCCCTCCTATTATATATGTACATAATTATTGTATCTGTGTTTATACAGCTAAGTTGACATGAAGGCTAAATGTGAAAAAAGATATGGTCTACACAAGGGGGCAGTTGTGGGTTCTCCAAGTGAGGACCACTTCCGCGTTCAAAAGCTGCAATTCCGTCCGGCCGCTGGGGGCTGGCTCCGCAAGTGAGCAATTCTCCATTGACCGCCATGTTAAAATAGCCGACTTTACAGCTTTAAAAACATATTTACAACCTGGTACATTTTAATTTTTGGTCTCTACCGATAGTCTCCACCTCTGTGAACACTGTGAGGGGGGTGAATTTTTTTTTACCACAACCGTTTTAGTGTTATTTCGGCTTAAAATTCTTGCATAAATTAGGGCGTGGTTACGTTGAGTGACAGGTTCACAGACAGCTACCGGCAGTTAGCTCTTTGCTACAGCATCGGCTGAGCTAGGCTAGGCTACACCCAGAGGTCTGTGGTTAATAGGCACTGCGATGTCCGTGTTTGTTTGCCTATTTTCGTGCAGTTTGTTTCTTGCAATATGGTGTGTGTTGGGCGGTGGTGCAGTGGTTAGCACTGTCACCTCATAACAAGAAGGTACCCGGTTCCCGATGTGGAGTTTACATGTTCTCCCCGTGTTTGCGTGGGTTCTCTCCGGGTACTCTGACTTCCTCCCACCATCCAAAAACATGCATGGGGATTAGGTTAATTGGCTAATTTAAATTGACCATAGGTGTGAATGTGAGTGTGAGTGGTTGTCTGTCTCTATGTATCCTGTGATGAACTGGAGACTTGTCCAGGGTGTCCCCCGCCTTTCACCCTAACACAGCTGGGATAGGCTCCAGCTCCCCCGCGACCGTATGTGAAGATAAGTGGGAGATAATGGATGGACGGATGGCCTGTTGTGCTGTTGATAGTACTAATCGACCGTCAAAGGATCTTGTGTTGCATTTTTTTCGGTGGCCACTTATTGGTATGTGTCTGCATATTTTGCCGCAGGTTTATTATGACTTTATTGCCGACTCATGATCCCTGCTGATACAGATAGATGACCAGAGTATGTTGAGTCTGTTTAGTGCAGGAATACAACCTTATTTCATATCATTGTTCTGTTTAAAAAGTCCGACATTGCATGCACAGAGATGCTCCGTCAGAAAGCGGCTGCTGTCCTGGATAAACGTTAGTGGATGGAGGCAGTGTTGAAACACAGTAAATAACATGTTAAACAATCATTTCACAGTTAAATAGTACAAATGAATTGTCCCCCCCCATACACAACTCCACCAAACCCTGTAGCTCCACCTAAAACCTCTCAATCTGAAAAGGTGATTTTCAAAACACAGCAGCAGCATTACGATCGGTTTTTGAGTTCAGTGGGCGGGATTTCAGCCGGCTGACCCTTACAGTTACCGCCTCTCCTCCAAATAGGGAAAGTACACGCCCACTGAAATCCAAGATGGCGCAGTTCAAATGTCCATGATAGGAGAACAAAAAGGACTCCCCCGAACCAATGGGTGATGTCAGGGGTGCTACGTCCATTCTTTTTACAGTCTATGGCTGAAACTCCAGCCCACCTCCACCCCATCACCACCTTCTCAAGACACTAGCTGTCATCAGTGGGTCCTTCAACCGGACGTCTCTCAGCAGACGGCCCCATGCTCTACCACCACCAGTGTCTTCGACCGGGGTAGAACATCTTCTCAGATGCCAGCATCTCTTCCCTTGATCAGTCACTATGCTGATCTACTCCCCGGTGTCTGAGCGCCAAATAAATTATTGTTCGCACAATGAATGTTATCGCACTTTCCAGCTGTCTCTTTTTATCTTATTAGTCTGTCCTGATTGAAATGTAATGTTCTATGAAATTATATTGAATTCACAATGTAAGTGGCAGCTGAACTGTGTAGCATAAATAGTGTAGAGCAGATTAGTCAATCATTAAGTAATATCAAATTATGTATTTATAAACAATATCTTTAAGTTATTGATCATAAACCAAAAATTACCTTTCATAGTAGGAATTATCAGGGCGCCCCCAGTTTTGCTAAAACAGGGAAAACTTGTGAATTTGACATTAATTAATAGAGTCTCTTAATCTCAGGGTGCTACAGAGTTCTTGACCTAGTGTACAGTGATTCAATTACTTTATATACACACACAAATCAAATAACCAAGTTCTTTATAAATGAGAAGTTTATTTGACAAACTATAACCAGACTACTACTGTCACAGAAAATAACTAAAAATAAATGATTAGTTTGACAAACTAAATGATCAGGCTACTAACAGAAATAATAAAATAGAAAATAAAAACTAGGATAAAGGAAGATTGATGGAAGATACATGACATTGACTCACTGTGACAAAAATGGAATGAATGATTAAACAAAGGCAAAGTTCAAAGGATGAATATCTGATTAATTAATTCAATGTGACCAGTTAAATTCAGTGGTGGTTATCTCGACCAAATTAAGAATTAGGCTGTTACCAAAATTTGGTTTAGGTTTGGTGGCATTCAGCAGTTGAGAGTTTGAGAGGCATCAGAGAAGATTCTGAGTAATTTACTATTCAGAATTGGTTTAGCGTTTTACTGATATCTTACTAAATATTATTCAGTTTGCTGGATTAAGCCCTAAATTCAGGCCATTTAATTTAGTGTCTAATAATCAAACTCTTTAATATCTGTAAGATGTATATGCAGTATATCACCGTTCCTGGATGGATGGGAGTGAGGAGTGGCTGCAGGTTCTGTCTGGATCTGCTGGATCTCTGCAGGCGACTTCGGCTTGAACTTCACCAGTGGCTCTTTTGGTTGTCTCTGAACATCTCTGGTTGACATGGCTCCATCTCAGTCTCTCTCTGTCTGTCGCTCCTCTTCACAGCATAGTCTTTGTGCCCTTGCAGAGGAGCTGGCTCACATTTTCAGGGCAAAGGAGTAGAGAGAGGAGACAAGATGGTCTTGAGGCAGGATGCAGAGTTGGAAGGTTCTGGATAGGCTGTTCTTCATGCCATGAGGTGCTGGGTCCTGAGGAGGCCATTCAGAGGCAGCATTCAGAGTCTTTCAGTCATATCTGAAGCAGAATGAAGATTCTGGAGAGGTTGCTCTTCATGCCATGAGGCGCTGGGCCTGCAGTGGGACAACATGTCTCTGTCTCTGGGTCATCATTGTTTCCTCCCCCTCCCAGCATGTGGGAGAGGGAGAACAGAGATGCAGTGGAGAGGATGAAGACCAGAACTTGACTGACTGAAGGACTGAAGAAGAGTAGAGAGAGCACTCAGACCAGCTGAGGCTTTTTATGATCTTTGTTGAAGGTCCAGTGGGGTGTGACCACTGGTCCCTCCCCATCCACCAAGTTAACTGAGATGATATTCTTTTAACTTATTTAATGTTAATACTGCTGTGTTTTACTTTATTAAAGTTTCTCTATGTGAAAGCTCCCTCTCTCCGCTGTAAAATGACACCAAGCAACCTACAGTAGGAAACCACAGAACAAAACTTGACCAATTGAATTGAAATTAATCAACAAATTAACCAACACAGATGAATCATGATATCAGAGCATGTAGGAAGGTGTTTTACAACAGTCTATGCATAGCTGTGTATGTACAGTTATTCCAAACTTAGTGTAACATGTGTCACATTGATCCTGTATAAGAGCAGAGGAAGCAGGAGGATCTGTGTGGAGACTGATGTTTGACATTGTAACAGTGGTACTTATATGACAGTAGCTGAGATACTCAGAAATGAGAAGAGTTAAGTTCATTATTTATGCTCATTGATATGCTACAAGAGGAACAAGCGAGATTAACCGGTGCACGCAGAGTCCATTTACATTGACATTTCATTCTAAATATATTATTGATTAATAGTTTATTTAGTTTATATATTATTAGCAATAGTTTATATAGTATTATATTATTATTATTAATAAATTGTCATTTTACTTTTTAATGATTATTTCCCACTTTGATTGTTTTTGTTTCCATTTCAGTGCAATAACAATATTTAATAACCTGACATTTAATCACGTACACTATATTTGTTATTTTAAAAGGCTAGAAATGCATATAGATCTTCAGCCTATAGAAACTTTTATTTTCTCCCCAGCTTTCCTAGTTTACAACATTAAGTAAACTTTGCAATAACAGAAAGAGGACTTCACCACAGGTGAACGTCCTGCTTGCTGCAGTATCATGGGGGGGGATGCATAACTCAACGATGGCAACACAGATAGCTCAAAATACAAGCAAATTCAAAGTTATTTCTTCAGTAAAACATCATCATAAATCAATGTAAACCATTAAACAATAATAAATGGGGCTTATACCCGGCATCTGTGATTCTTTATTGATAGGATAATTTGATAAGTTTAGGAGTGGCAGTGATTTACAGCTATTTGAGCTGGTGATCAGCTATTAAACAGGTGGCTCACCTGTTCAGACAGGGCACGGAGGTGTAACTGCTATTGATCAAATATGAAATAGAATGATCAGTAAAGAAATAATAAAATATGTCAAAGGTAAATAACAAGGCACCGGCACTGGATTCAGGAGTGATGGTGAGGAGAAGCGCTCCCTTTTTTTCAGGTGCAGAGGTAAAACCTTGCCTGTGATTCAACGTTTGTACTTTACTGTAATAAACATTATATTGTTGAAAAGCTCAATTTATCTGCTTTCAGAATCAACTGAATGCCTTCAATAGCACACACTGATCAGGAGTTACGGTCATCAGAAGAGAGGCTGTGAAATCTGTCGGCGCCGACAGGTCAAGTGGTAATTAAGAGGGACGTTGAATAAACATTTTGAGTTTGCAAAAGTCTGTCGTCTTTATTGTCACTGCTTTGATTGTCAATATTGGACATTACAGCCATGTCTTCAAGCCTAAAATGATGTAGTACAATGTAGAATATTTTCCACCCTCCGCATTGTTGCTGCCACTTTATGAACCATTGCTGGTGCTAGCTTCTGCTAGTTGTACAGTAAAGCAACAAGCATCATTTTGTACCATAACCTTGGCCTACTTACCAGCTATTGGTCTGCTCTGATTGCAATTTGCTTGATTACTATGAAAATAAGAGCATAGTTAATATAGCTGAATCATGATTAACAAATGCTTCATGCTATCAGTTAAGACATACTGTATCTATACAGCTACATGTAGACCATATCTTTTTTCATGTTTAGTCTTCATGTCAACTTAGCTGTATAAACACAGATACAATAATTATATTCATATATAATAGGAGGGGCAATTTCCCCTATTTAGATGTTACAGTCAAGGCAAAGACCTAGCAAGTAGGCTAATTAGCGATTAGCTTTACTCGCGATTAGCATACTAATAAACATGAATTTGGTCGTAAAAATGTTGCTATAAGACAGGCAGTACATTACCATAAGACAGACGATGTTGCACTAAACATTTTGACCATTTATGACAAATATTCTGTCACTTCACAGGCATAAACAGAAGGTAGAATACAGATAATGTTAGCTTGCTAAATAATGACAAGTTAACGTTACCTACCGTCTCCACGGGCACAATTTGCCTTCATGCAGAGACAATTTTATCTTTGCATTTATTTGACGCCAGCTATGTATTCTTATCTCAGTCAGCAGCCTTCAGAAATAATACTTAGCTAACATAGGTCATCTTATCTCAGTGAGAACTGTTAGCAACTGTGACTCGATAATATCATCGAACAGAAGGGTACATGTTGCCAACATCTCCTCAACCGACAACAATAAAACTATAAAAACCATGTTCAGTTGAAAAAAAACTTGTTAAAGATGTTGCCAACATGTGAATGTTAAGGTTACTTACCCGTCTGTGGCGCCACTCTGGAAAATTCCCTCTGCAAGCAGAGATTCAAGCTTTTTCTACAGTTTAACACGCTGTAGAGTTCAAATTTACACTGCATGTCTGGATAAAAACTGACCTGCTTAGACTCTCTGTCTGTTGTTAACTGGACTGGTCACTGGACACTAGACTGATGTGTGTGTGTGTGTGTGTATACATGCATTATGCATTAAGAGACATTAATGTGTAATAATGCACTGATTTTTGACAATACTTAGTTACTTTGCGGTTGCCCGGGTAACCAAATAAGCAAATGATAATAGAAGGTACAGTACAGATCAAAGCAGAATAGAATACAGATCAAAGCAGAATAGAATACAGATCAAAGCAGATTAGAATACAGATCAAAGCAGATTAGAACAGAACGGAACACAACTGAAGTGTTTAACAGAAGACACGCTGCTCATTTCACCTGAGAAAGTGAAGACAAAACTTTTGAGCTAGCTGATCCATCAGTTATCGGCATCAAGTAAGTACACAAATACATAAAGTAAAGCACTCACTAACCAGCTATTATTATTATTACCAAAACAGATTTCACCAATGGTCTGTTAGCTGTCAATACAACACTGTTCTACAAAATTTCTCAAATTTTAAAGTACCTGCTCCAGTTCATATTGTATCATATATTATATTATTGGAGTATTAATGCTGATACATCAACATGTAAGCTGTATTTGGGGGCTGGAGCCTATCCCAGCTGGGTGATTCTCACGAAATTGTCCTAACTTTTGCAAAAACAATTTTAGGTCAATTTTGCTAGTTTTTTCTCTCATTAGTAGCAAGCAGGGTCTCAACTAACTGTCTCAATTAAAATGAATGATCAATACATGTTTTTTAATACATTTTGGAATGTTTTATTGAGTCACTGATAAGTTCATTACCGTCACACATTTTCAATTGATGATTACTGAATATATATGAAAGGTAGACCTTTTGTTTTTTTCATGCATGTTCTATTAATAGTTCAGAATAGCCACATAGTGTAAACATTCATAATTTTTTTATTGACAGACTTGACAAATAGCTCTTGTACAAAAATAAAATTTGATGTTATCACTCATGCCCATCCAAATATTTCCATATACAGCAAATGTGATATCGCTTCGGCGGGGACAGCATCACACTCTGCCGCAGGAGACTGTGGCACGACATGGTGTGAAGAGAAATTACCATCTCATTACAATGTAATAATCTTTAAACCTTGACGTCACTTAACAGCTACACATTCCTACCTGTGTTACAATAGCAGGATACAGGCATCCGTCATACTTAACGAGCACCCATTGCCCAACTCCAATAGAGTCCCTATTTTCCGTCTCTTCTTTGAGAATGACTTCTTTTGGAACATAGCAATCACATGCAGGCTTACAGAAGCATGAGACATCCCTCACTCTGATCTTCCCTGGTTCTGTTGCAATAAGCTGAAAAAAACAGCAGAAAAATATATGAGTAACGTTGCACATTTGTTCAGTGAACATAATGGGAATCATCATAATCTGATTGTTTACTGAGTGATACCTTACCTGATGTACTTTCAGAGTGCCCTGCACTGTCTTCAGTGATGGCGGCACTAACTCTCCAAATGTTTCAATGTCCTCTTCAGTCACCTTGAAGAGTTTCACTGAACTCTGCTCTGACAGGTTGTGCAGCAAGGCTTCAGCATCAGGTATGTCCGTTCCATAGGCTACCAGCCTGTCGGCTGTCCCTCACTCACATACAGGACACCAGTATGCAAAGTAACCTGTTTGTGACCTCCACCAAAGTGAGTGTCCTTTATTTCCTTGCTCCACTTACAGTTGTAATTTTCACTGTAGTCAAAATGTACAACTCCTTCATCTTCCACCAATCTCTCTTTCAGCTGCCTGATCTCTCTGAACTGGTGTGCTATGTTGAAGAGGTGAACCTTGAAACGTGGCAGGTCGTTCTTTGTTTGCTCCACCAGTTTTTCTAGGCTGGCCGCTGTCGTTTCCAGAGTGGTGTGCTTGCCTTCAACCTCAGTACCATCAGGAGATTTTTTCCAGTATGGTGATGTTTTTGTCACCCACTCATTCCATCTCACCATGTTGTTCTTTGTGGCTGGGTCCATCACAACTGGCAATGGGCTGTCTTTGCAGGTGTTGCGACGGTTCTCATGTTGTGGCGTCTGTTCTGTGAAACCTTCCTTTTGTCTGCCAGCTTCTTTTGTGTCTGATGCAGCCCTGCATTCTTTGCTTCAAGACGTTTTATTTTTTTTCTCAGATTGTCGAGCTCCTTGTTTTTCTTCTCGAGCTTTGTCAGTGTGATCTTCAGTTTTTTAGTTAGCTTGAGTTTTTCCTTTGTGGACATTGTTCTTTTAGGTGTTGTCATTGGACCAGAGGGTGATTGTGTTGCATCACTAATGGTCTGAGTTCCTCCGGTTGATGGCGTGTCCTCCTGGAAGAGAGTGAGACAGTGATTGAGTTAGACAAAGTGTGACTGACTGAGTGAGTCAGAGAGTGAGTGAGTGATTGAGTAAGAAAGTGAGTCAGTGAGTGAGTGAAAAAGAAAGGAATGACAGTGATGGAGAGGGCAGCAAGTGAGTGATCGATAGGTTGATTGGGTGAGTGCTGAGATATAAAAGCAATAACACCTTATTATAGGATTGTGCAATCCTGTCATTTTCGTCCCTGGGCTGTAGCACTGGTCTGGGCTGTAGGAGTTGGTCATCTGTGCCGGAGACATCAGATGGGGGGCTGTCGTTCAGAATTGTCTGGAGGCATTTTTTCTTCTTCTTGTACCTCTTTGAGTTTTCATTCCACTTTGCTCTTTGTTTTTATTTTGCTGTTTAGCAGTTAGCTCTCCGATAGACTTTAAAAGTCCCTTCTCCTTTCTCTTTTTGTACCTGCATGTATTACAGAATATCAAATAATTCTTCAATTCAATAACACATTCCTTACAATTGAATTGCAGCTTTAAGCCATAAAACTGGCTCACAGATGTGAAAACACTCAGATTTTGTGGATGAAGTTCTCTATGTAATGTAAAATAAAAGGTTATGAGTATCTAAACATGATATGAGTTGGATAAAAATTAGTCCTCAAATGAAAAGATGAATTTTGATCCTTTTTTGACCCCTGAAGCAGTATGTGTCACTGAGTTACAAGTGAGTTGTTTTAAGATAAATTCTATCATGGAGCCACATTGCCATCTAGTGGACAATGAAGGTAAATCTTCCACATAATCTTTTGATATTTCATCTGTGAACTTTATGCAAAGCTGTGTTCAAAGTTAATAACTTAGTAATTATAATCTATTGTTTTTCTTTGTTAGCATGGTTGAATTAATCCTGTTTAATCTTGTTTAGTTTGGTAAACTACATAATGAGATGCATAACATCTTAAAGTTATGTGATAATAATCTGCTTATAACATTTGCTGAAAACTGGTGATTATCAAATGTCTCATCACGTGCTTAACACTAAGGTAATAATTTGTTTGGTTTATAGTGGGAAGTGAATATGTGATTCATAAGTTAACGAGTAGATTATATTCAATTCACTTACATGAATTAAAAGTGAAAAGAGAGGAAGGACCGTTTAACTCCTCCCAATTCCACCACTTCTCAAGAATAATAGAAAACCAAAAATCTCCAGACTTCAGTTGTCTTTTAGCTGTTGTCTTTCGTGTCTCATTAGTTCTTTTTTTATTCTCGCTCTCTGTTATTTGGTTATGTCTACGTGTTAATTTTTAACATCTGATCAGTCAAGTTTAGTCTAAAAAGTAACAGTGCTTTCATTTCAATGTTTTCATTTCTTTTATTTGGAGTTAACGTTAAGACGATACCCTTCTGGCCAAACGAGATTTAATGAATGTATTATCTGAATAATTTGTACAACACCATCTGCCATCGAAAGCCAGTCAGCGTCCAGCCATCGCCACCAATGTGCGACCGAAGTCTCTCCGGTGACCAATAGGCCAGCTGATCAGCGACAACCCAGC